>SZWC01010131.1:54123-76835 GCA_023375785.1 Penium margaritaceum
TTTCATGCTCGCACAAAGCACATTGCGGTTGAGCATCACTTCGTTCGTGATCTGGTGGAGCGACGCGTGATCTCCATCATGTGGGTTGGCACTGACTTGCAGCGAGCTGATTTCTTGACGAAAGCACTTGCACGCGGAAAGTTCCTGGTGGCCATTCGTTCTGTTGGGCTTCGCCCCGTGCGTGACAGTGGTTGAGTGTGGGATGTACGTTGCCGTCTCATCTGTCTGTGTCACTCACTATGTGGTTGTACCAGTGCTGCACGCGTATGGACATGCGTACCATCGAGTCATGGGGGAGTGTTGTGCTTTGTGCCGTTCCTGTACAGTTTACTGCGACCACTCGGCTGTGTCCATACTCGTGCAGATCCCTGAGGCAGGCGGCCCTGGTAACACCGGCGCGACGACAGGCGGCGGTCTACCCGTCTGGAGCTGACCGACCACTGTTCCAGAGCCCCAGATGTCACCGGGACTCCTTGTTGTGCCTTCTACGTCTTGCAGGCGCCTTTCGGCGGACTGGCCATGAGACCCATTTGCATGTTTTTGCATTGTATACTCGCTGTCAGTCGATGGATGCATGCATGTGACCAGTCGTTGCGTGCGTCTTTTGATTCTGCACGTCTAGGTTCAGACGGCGTAGGATTCTGACATGTGTGCGCAGAGTTACGGCCAAAACAGTGGTTTTGGGCCGGTTTTAGGACAGCTCTTGGACTGCCGCGTGCGACACCCGCCGTGCGCCGCGGCAGGTATTCATGCGCTGGACCTGTCAGTTGTCATTTCTCTCTGCATATGCTATATTGAAGCATTCTGACACTTTGACTTGTGTCTCCTAGCCAAACCCTTGCCGTTGTGTGTACGACCTGTGACTGTCGTCACCGTCTGACTAGGCACTGACGCCCGGTCAGCGGCTGTGTTGCTAGGAAGCTTCTACGCACTTTCTCACTGAGAAGTTGGGGGTCTTTGAGAATCGACGATGGAGATGCTAGATGCATCTATATAAATCCAGATTCATGGTGAAGCGTCGAGAAGTCGACCAAAAGGCCGTGACACTTCTGTGTGTAGGTTTGCGAGAGTGGTCGAAGATGTGAGAAGGTTCGAGAGTATCAACTGAGTGCAGGGCAATTGGCATGTTTGTCCTCGGCCGTCGGAGTGAACATCGCAGTCCACGCGACGCGATTGTCTATTTGTGCAATCATCGAAATTTCCACTCTAGAAGATTAGGGATTGTGTACGTTTGGTACGTATAACGCCTCTAGTGAATCTAGAAGCTTTCGACAACTTCGACCACTCTCGGGAATCTAAGACTGAAGTATCACGACATTTCGGTTGGCTTCTGGATGCATCGAGATGAATCTGGATTTATAAAGATGCATCTCGCATCTTCACCATGGATTCTCAAAGTCCCTCAATTTCTCGGCGGGCCTTATCGAATCTGACCACTCACGACGCGACTCCGCACGCGTCGCTTGAAGATCGACCCAAGGACCCCGAGTATGCCGCATTTGTAGCTTGTATATATATATGTTCGATCATTACGAAGGTTGTTATCGAAGTACACTTACCATTAATTATAAATTGCTAAATGTCCCAAAATCTAAATCGCGTTCATCATTGCAATTCTACCTGTTCAACATCTACGCTCCGTTTGACAAAAAATTTACTAGCCAGGGTTTGTCTTGCCCGAATAATGAATCATGTGATGCCTGGACCCTACATTTCGAAACGGGGGATTGGAAGACTAGTGAGTACAGATACGGAGTATTCAAGTATTTTCCTTTTTTACCTTACCATGAATGTTCGCTCAAGCATTGCCCGGCACGGCCTTGTATCACAGATCTTCGCCATGTGCGACCGATTGTCCTCGCGCAATCTTCAACTGTGTGAAAAAGCTCACCTTCCGAGCTCATATAATCCAAAACTGCCGCAGATCTATCTCTCCGTAGAAGCAGGTGATTCTCCAGAAATACTTGAAAAAAAGCGCTAAAGCTTAATGATCGCTAAACAATGCGATGATCTCCCCACGCCACTTAGCGCAAAGGAGAGCACCAGGTAGTTGAGCAGAAAGTAGTGATTTCTACATCGACGCTCGTCAAGCTCTGCAGCCGTCCCGACGATTTGGGATTGCTGAAGAAATCAGAGTTGTATCGATTCACGAAAGGTCGAAGGAGAACATTCGCGACGTGTCGACGCCATTCTTTCTACACACGGAGGACGGTCATCTGATATTCCATGGCGGACTCCGGAGAGGGAAAAGACAAACATGGGAAAAAGCCTAGCGGTCAGCACAGCCTGCTGACAGGAGAGAGCGAAACATCGGCATCGACGGAAAATGAGTAGGTGTAAGGATTTGAACAAAAGAAAATTTCATGGAAATAAATTACGGAATCAGTTTCCGATTGTACGCAGCCAAGGCCTCGAATGTTTTTGGAAATCGTGAAAATATTCAAATTATAAACCATACCGCCGTTGAGAATCCTGAAACTTCTTCTTTTTGATCTTTACATGTCATCAAATTCAATGCGGGCGGGAATTATGCACGTACAAAAGACAACTGAGAGTAACACCTAATTCAACGGGAATTCAACAAGAGTGTCGACGGCTTCAACTCTAGCATAGCTGAAACAATCACATTCCGTCCAGCATTTAAGCGGCCAGAACACGAAAGGCCGCAAGAAAGCCGCAAGGCGCCGTTACACCACATGAAGCGTACGATGTTATGTGAGCATCAGATTTCAAAGATTTGTCCACTTGAAGCAGTGTCGACATCCGTTACCGATGAGTGGAATGCACATGAAACGCGGATCGTATTAGAAATAGGACACTTCGCAAATCTACCAAAGGCGGCGCGGTTGCGATAGCGAGCACTGCTTGATTAGAAAAAAGGCAGATTCCTGAAAAACCATAGGCGCTGCGGAAATGCTAATGCACAGCCTCGATAGTCAAACGGGAAATCACAGCTTTCGAACTATTAAGTATCATATATCTATGCGACCTCACGTTGTGACATGACTAAATAACCTGAACTGTTATGCGTAACTCGGAAAACACAAAAGTTTCTCCTATATGCAATGTTCTATTTCCTAACAGGCAATGAAACTCTCACACCCATGCATACATTTAGGTCGTGGTGTCATTGGTTTGCCATCATGATGCTTATACACAATTTCTCTTTCATATGAATTTAGTATGTTATGAATATTGACATGCGTTCTTAGTCGAGCATTATCTTTTTGTACTCAATGACTAGTTGCAAACATGTCGTATGGGCAACATAAAAGTACCAAAAAACAAGAACCACTACATGTTGGCTAAACTTCAGCCATTAACTCCACCCACTAGCCTCTCATTATTTGTATCCTCAACCCCTACCTCAATCCCTTCCATCCAATTCACTTTTGTCCAGATGTGCATTTGATCATGGACGCTCCACAACTCTTAGCATTGTGGATGGACTCATGGTCACCTCATCACCTTTTAAACCTCAATGGCAAGGAAAAATTTCTACACTAAAATGCTAATTACAATGTAAAAAATGACACTAAGTGAAGATATATTCATGCTTCTCACTGAATTTCTTCAAAATCAATAACATAATTGTATACTTGAGCCTTTTTGTTCATGGCTTTGTAATGAGAAAGTGTGGACTTATTGCATTTATAACTCTCTATGTTTGAATTAACTTATTGTTTATCCAATAACATGTATATTGCATCCGTATGGATATGTTTATTTATGTGTTTGACTTGCCTTTTCATTATTTTGGATAATTATTTGTTCTACACTACCTATTATGATGGCAAATACTACATCATCTATGTAGTTGTCATGTGTTTATCACTCTTTTTCAAAATCTTAGACAAGAATACTATTAATCACTATCAATATAAGTTATATAAAGTGGAAAATTTGAATGGAAAAAGTTTTATTCCATTTGTACATGTCCTTTGAGAGATACATTTGTATATTTGTGTGTATTATTATGCCCATACGTATTTCTATAAACATGACATCATGTGTATCATATTTTTCATAATTGAAAGAAAAAATTCTATTTTTTACTTATTATTTCTACTTTAATAGTCAAATGACAAGTGCAAAGTTAAAGCCTTACCCAATCGTTTTCCAATCTACAGATGAACGCCTATGTTTTCCATCAAGTGTAACAACAGAAAACTTTCATTCAATCCATTCCATATGTTGTTGGGGTTGAGGTTTCCTATATTCATGCTTATGGCTAGTGCTTACCCATTAAGTGGTGCGTTATCCTTGCAATAAATCCCACATTTCCATTCCCACGTACTCTACCATGGTTCTAGTTCCCTTTCATTCTAAGAGCAGCAGCATTGTTCATTCTTCATTACTACATCAAGATGGGATATGAAAATTGCGAGAAACTAAGAAAGAAACATGTGTTTAAGGAATTCTATATCTTAGGTTATTCCTCTAGTAGTTGCAAGGGAGCAAAGTTTCTTTAGAAAGGATTGGAATCGCTAAAACAATTGGCTTTTGTCAAGGAGTTTAAGTAACATTAAGTGATAAACATGTTCCACAAATTGAATTAGTATTCAAGACTTCAATTCTATGATCCTATAAGTCTAAATTTCACTATTTCTCCCATGGCATGGTGAAATGCAACAATGATGATGAAATCTGAAGGAATAAAGTAAACATGTACCATGTAACAAAGTAATGACATGAAAATACTATGACATCTTATGTTAGATCAATGTGCAGCCAATTTCTTGCTCATGTGTTTAAGATTTTCATTTTGTAGCCGGTCGTTAGTGGGGTTGCACTGAAAGAAGAGTGGGTGACGGATTTTGTAAAGGGGAGGATGTCTTCTATAGCTTGAGGATTGAATATAATCTTTTGCCATGCTGGTGGGAGGTAATCAACCATGTTGTCTATGATGGCAAGTTGTGGGTATGAAGGTGAAGGGAGTTGTTAAGGTCAAGGAAATAGATGTGCTACAGTTGGAGTCCTTCGATGAATGAAAGCTGCCTATTTCATGGTTTTGGATGGGGACACCATCTAATTTTCTAAGGAAATAGTTGTATACCAGGAATTCTTGTTTTGTTTCCACTATGATTATGTTTTGAGGTGTCAGTTAATGCGCCAATTTTTCTTGTCAAGCTGGTGTAGTCCATTTCAGAATCGGAGGAGCTTACAAGGAGTAAGGGTAAGTTCAGCGTGCAAGGAGTTTCTGTAAAACATTCTGGGGTATAATGGCACAGATATTCTCTACTGGTATAGGCCCGATTGAATTTTGGCATCTATGTCCAAGGGAGGGAATGGAACCTAGAGCTGTATAGTTCTATGTGCTGTTGGAGTGAGCGATAACTACGATGAAAAACCCATTCGACATGGCGTAGTCTTATCGACAATCAGAGGTCAGTGCGGAAAGCTACGGATTTTTATCTGTAAATACTCGGGTGCGGCTCGGTCAAGAATTTCTGATGTACAAGCCATATTCAATTCTGGCATCCGGGTCCAAGGGGGGAAAGGAGCCTGGATCTTTGAGTGCTACATGCACAACACGATTGTGCATGCCTCCCGGCCTAGATTGGTTAGCAGTTGGAAAGTGTATGCTTGCTAGCCCGACATTTGGCCCAGACCAGTTAGGGTGAGGCTACACCAAACTGGACTGTTGGGACCGCTTGCATCAGCACATGCAAGTACAGCTCTAGAGCAGGTACCACTCTGCATCAAGTGGTGCATGAACGACCCAACATTGCATCAACTACCACATGCACGACTTTGCAGTTGCATCAGCTTCTACATGCACGACTCTGCAGCTGCATGCAAGGCAAAGAGTGGGGATCGTCTTACGTCAGCAACAACATGCACGACTCAGCTGTTGGGACCACTGCCAAGATTCCACCATTCAAGAAACTTCCTTTAGGATGAAGGTACCTGCCTTTGACCGGGAAGATTCCTTGAGGAAGAAGCTATGACCTTGATGTAGGATGTTTCCTCTAGGCACATGGCAGGTGGTCAACTTACCAGGATCCCAATATACAAGTAGACTGGACTCACTCAGTCCAGTAACGTAGTGAGAACCTCACCAAGTAACTCCAACAACTCGACCAGCAGTCCATCTCTTCCACACAACGCCTTACACCAAGACTCCAAAGTCTCTCTCATCTCAAGACCCTAGTAAGCCTGGCAACAGTGTGCTTGCCTGGGCAGGAGGACTCCTCTGACTACTTGAAGGCCTGACTACCTCGCTTTGATGGCCCGACTACGTGCAAGACTCAAGATGTCTTTCTTGAGTTGTCTTGCTTGACGTTGCCCATCCGTGGGCCATGAGTTGCGTCATTTGGAGTTTTGCACGACCATAGCAAAGGCTTGGTTGGCCTTGCTGTCATGCTAGTACCTTTGGTGTGCCAAGAATGCTTGTACAACTACTGAGAAATGAATGCGGAAGCTCTTATTGTAAAACAAGAAAATAAAGTATAGCAATACTATGTACAAGCTTAACAAGAGCCTATGAACAACCTAGCTATAGAAACTTGACAAAGCCTAGCTCTAACTAGGCGCAATGTCTTACGAAGCGTCCAGCGTTGTAGCAAGAGTCTTGGCATGTCGACCATCTTCTAAGTTGACAGGCCTTCAGGATGTCAAGCAACCTCCTCTCCACGCTGGCACACTTTTGCAAGAGTCAGTGGGTCATTCGAGGGAACCTCTAGGAAACTCGAACGGTTCCGAGATCTCAGTTTGGGAGAGAGACCAAGTGGCTCGCAGACGTGAAAAATAGTTGATGCTGATATGATGGAGTTGGAGACACTGGAATTGGTTAGTGGAGTCACAACTGGTGCTTCCTTTTATACTACTAATGTGGCTGGTACTATTCGTGGCGGTCCATGCTGCTTCACTCAAGGTGGCGGTCCTGGCGGTCCCAACCGTTCATGTAGGAATGTGTCATCCAATATTGGAAGTGACAATGATGATGTAGTAAATCCTCCACGAGGTCGTATGTGAGCTAGGTGACTGCCTTGATACTGTATAGTGGCTCAAATAAACCTCGTAGGCTTTGTACTCTCAACAATTGCCTCGTACAAGGGAGTAGCCAAGTTGTCAAACCTTGGAAATCACTCCGGTGACTTGGCCGAGGTAGTCCCATCTTCCTTGGACACATCAAACTATTACTATTTGTACACCTCCAGGGCTTTAATATGCCCTTGAGGATTAAAAGCCCCAAGAACATTCTAGCCTGTATAGTGGAAAGTTACTCATAGGAAAATTCCCAGAGAATCATGGAGAAATCTGGAACTTCACGTGGACTCCTCCAAAATTGAAATCGGCTGCACCGTGCAGAAGCCAAAATCTAGTGCAGTTATCGCCTCACTCCAACACTCCCCCTTGATAAGTGCATTGGTGAAGGTAAAAGGACTTGGCCACACTTGAATTTACTCAGTGGAAAAGAAATCCATAATTTCTTGAGTCATCACTGAGCGATGGTGGTAGCAATTAGTTTTCGCTTTGGAAGTCAAGAGATGTACTCCCCCTCAATTTTTTGCCTTTGGATGTGTAGCAGTAATGAATTTGAATCCACACTTTGCACCTTGATTCTCCCTCTAGGAGAGATTTGTTTGTTAAGTGAAGCTAGGTTCAACTCCTAGAGGTCTATAGGGGTGCTAGTGAATGCAACTCAAGAGTCATGCTCTCAGTTTAAAACTCCAATGCGATGTCTTCTACTAGCTGCGACCTTGATTTCTAGGAGCATTTTTTAAGAAGTAGACAGCCCAAAAAAGATTTTTTGAACCTCTCCCGCCCCCTTCTCGTCGGAGCAATAGAATAGATGTAAAATGGTTTTTGTGGAGCATTTTCTCGTTTCGAAGCCCATCGTTGCTCGCCCCTTGGTGTTTAGCTGCTTCCTTGCAATTTTTTCATCCGCGGAGGTTCTCGCCACAATTCCTGTTGAGGGGGATCGACTTCAAACTCGACGGAGATGGCCTCTTCTCTGCATCAGCCTTTTGTCGTTTGCCATTATAAATTTTGCTAGCGAGAGCTCACTGTCATGTAGCACCGCCGATAAGGCGCTTTCATGGTGTAGTGCGAGCTGCTACGTCAAATCATACTGAATTGTGAACTTCATTGTTCGCAGTTAAGAGTAGTGAAGAGCCGCTCCCGAAAGCGAGTGAGCTCCTCATGCGGCCATCGGCACTCACAAAAGCTAGCACCATTCTTGCAGCTGCCTCACCACAGGAGAATGCAGCTCTAAATTCAGTACTCGCCTTTAGTTTCTTGTCGCCCTCCTTTCTCGCGATCGGTGATGGACAACTAACGTCGGCATAAGTTGTCCGGCGTCAACACAGAACACGAGTGGGCAGACAACGTCTATGAAATATTCCACGATGAAAGTCTTTGCTCCACGCCTTTTGTAGAAACATCTGCGGTTGCTACGAAAGGCCAACATTGGGGGTTTTGGAGACACTCGAGCTCCTCACGACCCTGTAACTCCTGTTGCGGGTTGAAGGGAAATTTTCCTGATGCCACCATCATGCCAAGAAATGCTAGAAGTGTGGAGAGGCAAGTGGCAATGTTGACAATCTTGTCGTAGGCAGTACGTTTCTCATAGTCAACATAGGAATTTTCATTCCCACTGCCTAAAAAACTTCCAGGCTCAGTGGAATCACTTTGAATGTTGAACTTATCCTTAGAAGCCGAGAGAATCATTTCAGGGACCCTTGTAGTAGGTTTTGTGCTCCCCATGTCTGTTGAAGTTACATCGTTCTGCACCAAAAACAGAATGCACCAATGGAAAGCTTGCCATTGATAACAGGTGCTTTTTTTAGAGCCGTCTTGTGCCTTAGATAAGGTGAATCCATTCCCTCGGCTGCCGCGACGATGTTGCTTGTATTCCAGGACATTGTGCACTCCCTATTGCTTTGTAGTAGCAACAAAGAGCCGAGGTTCCTTCGCGCCAACAGGCTCAGTTCGAGCCTTATCACGCCGTTGGAGCAGAGGTGCCCTTCAGCGAAGATTACACCTTCACTTCTTTTCAAGGAGATTCACTCCTCGTTACTGACAATGTACGCTCCCTGCTTTAACAACTCTCCAAGCGATAGGAGGTTGAAATAAATCCGAGGGATGAATAACACGTTGCCAAAGTGCACTTGAGCTCCCTTGTACCTTGTGAGTGTCATCTTCCTTATGCCTTTCAATAGTATACACCAGTTGTTCGTTATGTTGACAAAGCCTTTTTCAGTGTAATGAAGGTGTTGGAGGCAAGATTTGTCAAACGTAACGTGTGACGTTGACCCCATTGTCCAGGTACCACACGTTTTTTCAGCAGACTTGCTCGGTACTAAGAACTTTCGAGACATGGAATACAGATCGTGAAAAGTGGTGCTGCTTCTTTTCCACTCCAACAGTCACCTTCTACTGAGTCTCATGATCTTCTTCATCACTATCCTTATGGCCGCCATCCGAATCCTCTGACTACTCCTCCTTGCTTTCTTGCCTCCTTGCACATTCCTTATCTCTCAGCCGCTTCTTACGATACATCCTGATATATCAGGTTGTTTGTAGTACTAGCACTTGCGTAGAAGCTGAGGTTTGACATGCTTGTCATTGGAGTTTTCACAGGGTGTAGATGGCAATGTTAGATTCTACTCAAGTGTAGTAGTTGAGTTCACGACAGAAGTGTTTGATGTCGGATGGGACACGAGGGTACTGCAAGCTATTGGGTATGTTGGATAGGAAAGAAAACATAGCTTTTCCTCTGCAATCTTATGATCGCGCTCTTTTGTCAACAACATCTTGCACACACATGCCTCTGTGAGTTCAGCCTCCTCCTTGAACTTCAACAAATGCCTCATTTCTTTCCAATCCATGGTCAATTCGTTGAGGAGGAAGGTCACAAAGACCAGCTCCAAAATAGGAGCATCAATCACCGCAAGCAGTTCGCGTTGTGACTTGGCTTTGTTGATTTAATCCCCAAGGTTCGTGAAGCTGCCAAGGTTGATGTGGGAAAGCTCTGTAAGGAGTTGCCACTTGATGGTAGAGTCTTTTGACATGTATGTCCGTAATAGATAGGACCACGCATGATGAGCAGGTTTGCTCGATCCTTGAAACATCCTCATTGCCTGTTGGATGCGAGGAGTAAGGTTGTTATCCAGCACCATGTATGCATCTTTGGTGAAGTAGCTGAACTGTGCAAACGCTTGTGGTGAAGACCCCAATGGTGGTGGCGATTAGTGCCTGTTATAGAACTCCCATAGGCAATGAATCTGAGCGACGTGTTTCAACTTGTGCATCTAGTGTGGGAGGTTCTCTACGTCAAACTTGTCGACCTTGATCTTGTGCAGCTGCAAAGATATCGCTGCTGCAGGCAATGTGATCCTAAGACATTGAAACGGGATTCTTTGTCCAGCCAATGGTTGGACGAGCACAAGATACTACGGCATGGTTAGTCCTGAAATCGGCTTTCCTTGCGGCATGCCTACATCTGGTACAAGCTGAGGTCCATTCGCTTGTTGCATAGGAACCGGTTGAGCCTCCAAGAACTATTGCACCACACCTTTGTTTGTAGCTACTCCTCGCTGTATCTGATGGGAGAAATCTGGTTGCACAACTGGTGGAGGACTTCCATGAGGCACACGGGTAGATGATGCTTGTGAATGTTGTTGCCACTGCATCAACTGTTATTGCTGCTACAGTTATTCTTGTTGCTGCATCATCTGTTGATTCATCTATGGCTGCTGTTGAAACACAACTAGCTGTTGTTTTATGTGTGCATTCTTTGCTACGAAATCTGCACATGACAGTTGCAATTGCTGCGTGTGTGATGATTGAGCCGCATTTGTGAGCTACTGTAACTGTCGAAGGAGATCTTGAGCTCCAAGCTATTGCCTCAATGCCTCATGTTCCTGCTCCACAGCTTGACATGCCAATGCTTCTTGCTTCGCCATCCGTTGCACTTCCTCAGTCAAGAGCTACGCTTATGTTGCTTGCTGTGCGTGATCTAGGACATGGCATCCCTACTCTTGATCCATGCGTAAACCATGTACAACGAAGTGATTGTCAAGCGGAGGAGAACCCTCTTTTGGATGTTGAGCCTTTCTATTACTCAGGGAGAATTCTTAGTCCTTGTGCCTTCTGCACAATCTGTGATTTGTGCACCTCTCCACTCTCTCATGCTCACATGTGAATGAGGAATATTCTTCCTCCAACACTTAGCTATAGCTATTGCGCTTTCTAGTGGCATGGGCCTGATGGCTCCGATACCATCTTGGAATTTTGCACGACCAGAGCAAAGGCTTGATTGGCCTTGCTGTCGTGCCAGGACCTTTGGTGTGCCAATAATGCTTGCACAACTCATGGGGAATGAATGCTGAAGCTTTGAATGTATTATAAGAATACAAAGTAGAGCAACACTATGTACAAGCTTAGAAACAGCCTTTGAATAGCTTAGCAACAGAAACTTGACAGAGCCTGGCCCAAGCTAGGCACAATGTCTTACTAGGCATCTAGCCTAGTAAACTGTCTTCCGGGTTGACAGGCCTTTAGGATGGCAGGCAACATCCTCTCAATGCTGGCACACTTTTTCCAGAGTTAGTGGGTCATCAAAAGGAACCTCCAAGAATCTCCAACAGCATCGGGATCTGAGTCTGGTAGAGAGACCAAGTGGCTTGCAGACATGCTAGTTCATGTTAATATGATGGAGTTGGAGAGACTGGAATTGGTTACTGGAGCCACAACTAGTGCTCTCATTCATACTACTGCTCTGGTTGGTATTAGTCCTGGCGGTTCAGGCTGCTTCACTCAAGGTGGCGGTTGCGGCGGTCCCAACCGTTGATGCAGTAATGCGTCGTCCAACATTGGAAGTGACAATGATGATGTAGTAAATCGTACACGAGGTCTTATGTGAGTTGGACGTCAACCTTGGTCTTCTACAGTGGCTTACAAAAACCTTGAAGGCTTCGTACTCTCCAAGATTGCCTCGTACGAGGCACTTCCCATGTTGTTGAACCTTCAAAATCACTCCGGTGAGGTGGGCGAGGTAGTCCCACCTTCCTTGGACACACCAAACCATTTGTACACGTCCAGGGGCTGAACATGCCCTTGAGGATTAAAAACCCCAATGATTGTCTAGCCTGTACAGTGGAGAATTCCCCATAGGAAACCTCTCGATGAATTACGGAAAAATCTGTAATTTCACATGGACACCTCTAAAAGTGAAACCGACTGTACCGTGCTCAAGCCAAAATCCAGCGTAGTTATTGCCTCACTCCAACAGTGTCTAGGCGTGAGAGCAAAAGGAAACAGCGACAAAATACAACTCAACTCTGCTTTATAGAGCTGATTCTGTCTAGACATTCAGACTGTGCTGAAGTCTCCCTTTGTCAACCTAGTGTGTTAAGCAATGTTCAGTCAACCTGGTTAAGAGGGTCTAGAATTTGTGTATCTTGCTCAAGCTTCCTTGGTAGCACTATCCCAGCTTGGCAAGGAGGATCAGAAGTCCTCTCACGATCTAGTAAGTCTGGTAGTGGCTGCCAGTGTGGAGAGGAGGTTGCCCTGACAACTTGGAGGCCATTTCACCTAAAAGTATCATGAACGTGCTTGAAACCTTGCAATGACAGCCTTGATGGCCTAGCAAGGTATTGCGCCCTTGGGTGGGGAAGGTTTTGTCGCAACATTGAGGTGAGTTGTGTTTTGCCGCTGTTTCCCTATACCATACTTGTACTTGATGGTCCTGTTCAATTACAAGTCTGATTCCAAGTCCTCTTCTTTCTTCCATTAGAGTACAAGGTTTTCTTGCAGGACACAGAGATCCTGGACAACAACAAGATCCCCTTGTTGCAGTAAAGCATGGAGTGACTTTGTCATTGCAGGCTTTGAAAACCCCAACATGGTATCAGAGCACAAGGAAGATTGAACATGCTCAACATGTGATTGGAGTAGCGGACTCGTGCCGCAAGCAAGAAGTAGCAGTTACAGCTCAAGCTTTTAAGGATGAAAATGACTTTCTTCACTCACAAGTGGTAGGGTGAGCGTGTGACATGGCGACTTTGCATGCATGGAGTCACTGAGGAAGCTTTTACTGACCTCAATATAGAAAGCCCATGCACTGATTCTCAACAATCGAATGGCCTCTCAGTGCGAAGCTTGTGCTCGGACCAAGGATGTGGTTCAAGGAGAGAGCAAGCAGTTGTTGAGGCAACCAAGCGCTCAAAAGAGGAGGCGCTTTGGACAAGGGCACGTCGAGACAACGTGCGTGCAAATGAAGTCTTGCGGTAGTAGTTTATTAACACGAGTTTTGAAGCTCATTGTCCATGGCTTTAGAAGCACTTGCCTCAGTTTCAACAACAGGTGCATTTTCATGATTAGCTTCAACTGGCACAACTATCATCGTCATCAACTGCAACAATCTCGCAGGCAGATGTGGCACAGTTTATGCGATAAGCTCTCATGCCACCGCAGATGCAAGTGATACAATCTGCAACGTCGGGCATGACACAGATCTGCATGGTTCAGCCACATGATGCTGTAATAGAGGTGCCATCCGTGGCACTCGTACCACCACTACTTGATATAGGTCAACATGAGACAGCTGGGGATCAAGCTTTCAAGCATCAAAGCATAGATCTATGGTAGCAAATTGGCAAGCAGCAACACATTTTCCAATGGGAGCGGTATACCTGTGAGCTGCTAGTTTGCCAAGTAGCTCAACTTGAAGGCCAAGTGGTGCACATATAGAAACAAAATGAGGCCTTGCAGTTGAATAAGGATTCATCAGAGTCACATGAGCCATCTACACGACTGCCACAGCTCATTTCTCTTCTAGACATACCAGAGCGTGTCTGTCCTCAACAGAAAAACAAAGCTTCATCTCCTCATGGAGGAAGTGTGCAGACTCTTGTAGTGTTCCTTGAAGCATCCACAATGATACAATTGCAACAAGCAAAACATGTAGCAGTTTCACCAATATTGGAAACACCACCAGCAACAGCTGACAACAAGCAACACTACTTCGTAAATACCCACGTGATGATGTCATGAGGGTCTGCATCACTCCATGCGATGCTTTGCGAGTCACAAGCAGGGAAGCCATTTGCAACAACCCAGATTGTTGGAGAGCAAAGGCAAGTAGCCATCTTACAGGAGCTCATGGAGGGTGGAGTGGTGACCAAGGAACCAGGCTGTCATCAGCAGCCTGGCAGCGAAAAGCAGCATTCGTAACGACAGTGCCTACTTTAGAGAAACGTTTTGTCACTAGTGGTCATAAGGTTGGACGCGTCACCAAACCTCCTTAAACTGACAAACAAAGGAGTGAGCAACTTTGCATCAGAGGTGGAGTTCTCATGCTCCAACCAATAGAAGACAACCCAACCGCTGAATGCTGATGGTGCATCAAACCAGGTGAGGTGGACGTGTCTTCGGCAGCTGGGAGAGGTACACATGAGCCTGAAAGCGCATGAAAAGCTGACTCTTCATCAGCTTGTTCAGACCCAATGCAATAGTAGCATGTACTGCTGACGCAGCAGGCGGCGAAGTAGAAGCCAGCCTACGACCTGCAAGAGTAGCAATGATGTAGCAGTGTCTCGTGTATAAAGCCATAAGAATGTGGGATTTCACATAATGAGTTTACGGGCTACAAGTGTATCAACACAACGTCGGCATAAGAGGAAGCAACATGGTAGCACCTCCGGGGCAGCTCACCAACATCAACACACCAGAAACAAGCGCACCAAGGCATAGACGCTTGTCATCAATCTGATATGTACTTCTCACGACCGCAAGACCAGATCCATGTCATAGAGTGGGTTGCAGCGGAGGATGAAGAAGAAAGAAAAAAGAAAGGGGAGTGTCGGAGTACAAAGAGAAGGGGGATCGTATCCCAATGCACCATTTGGTTGTAGCATCGTTACCGACAAGTTCAATATGAGCACAGGTGGAGCAAAGATTCATGATGTATTGGAGAAATCAGAGTGAACATGTGCGATACCGTGATCGCGCACATCATTATGGCACTTCTCGGTGACAACAAGCATGTGTGGATCCAAAGGCAATGCAAAGCCAAAGAAAAAATCTGAAATGGGAACGATCCCTTCAGTTAGAGCACATCGATCTCTACCATTCAATGATGACCATGACAACATCAGCAAGGATACATTTTGCATCCGAGGAGACCTTTGACCTCTATTAAGGAGCCAAGTGAATGCAAATTCTTAAGCGCATATGTAGAGGAGCACGTCGGCATCGACCATAGCTACAGATACCGTGAAAGAGCCAGCACCAGCTTACTTTGTCAAAGCAACAACAAAGATTACCCCAAAGTGAGGGGAAGGTTGAGTGAAGGCGTTTGGTCAAGCCTTGATGTACTGCGCAGTGTAGCAACCTCGGAGGCAGACAATTCCTACCATAGTGGTAGGAGGAGGGAGTAAGCCCATCTGGTGTCAAGTGGCGTGCACAAATGGAGGAATAATGCTCCTTGTCAAAATCCTGCTGGTACGGTAGGTGGACGCAATAAAACCACCTAGTGTTCGGTGGCATGCACAAACAAGGCTGTTGCACTCCATAATAAACTCATACCAGGGCGGCAAATGGATGCTGTAAGCCCACCTAGTGTCAGGTGGCGTGAACAAATGGAGCAGTTGTGCTCCATGGAAAAATCTTGTTGAGGCGGCAGGTGGACGCCATAAGACCACCTACTGTCATGTGGCATGCACGAATGGAGCAGATACGCTCCATACAAAAAAACAATTCTTGCCTAAGTGGCAAGTGCAAGCAATTAACCCATATTGACAAAGGCGACATGCATGGAGACTGGCAACGTGCACAATCTGCACAAAGCTGCTCAACACTAGATCTTCTAGCTTGTCAAAATTCGTGAGAGAGATGTCGCACCTCTGTAGCAGTCAAGGATTTCGTCCTCGGATTTCCACTTGAACGCAAAAGTTGATGGAGGGGCAAGTTTCCTCCTCACTACCGCAATTCACACTCGATAAAGATCGTGCTTAGTAGAAACTGATGCCACAACAAGAGCTGAAGCAATTGTGTAGCAGTCAGACCAGCTGTCGGAGTAAAGCAAGGAGTCCAAGGTCCAGGAACATCCTTGAAGCATCTCTTTGTGATAATGATGATTACGTGACAAAGCCCTTCCCTGATGCGGATCACAGTTGTAAAGCCAACTTGGTTGCAGTGCTTTCTAAATGGTGGAAGCAACAACCACCAGTAGTAGCAGCAGATCAGTAGCAAAAAAAACTTGAGACGTCCTGTGTGTACTATAGGCTGCCTGATGGAATAAAAATAACTATCGTAATTCAGATTATGTTTCTGCGGCAACTAGAACTGAGTTTGGGTTTCCCCCCTTGGAGGGCGAAGTTACTTCTCGCTACCGTGGATCCTCCTTTGTCTGTCGTCGGTGCAGCAGCGAAGTAACAATAGCAATTGGAGATGCAACAACCGGAAACAGCTAGCAACTGCTTTCATCCTTTACAACAACTCTCATTTCAATTCTTATGAAGTGGACCTCACCACTTTTGTCAACAAAACGAGATTATCACCTTCTCCGGCGAACTCAAAGAGCTACCTGCAAGCTCAAAGAAGCGCATAAATAAAAGAGGCAACGGAGAGCAGATTTTGGATACAGCACCATAGTCGCTAGACGATGCAGAAGGAGGACCATGTGACCACGCAAGTTTCACGACCGGAATATCAACCCAAAAAAAAAAGAGACTGAAAATGTTTTGCAACAAGCGAAACAGAAGTTGAAGTGGGAAGGGAGCGCTGAGCAATCGGGGAGGAGCGACATCCACGTTGGACGTTGATCAGCTCGCCAACGCGGTGGGCTAGGCTAGGAGCCTGCTACAAGTGTAGGCTTAGGCATGGCAAGGCACTACCGTGACGGCTGGCTAGCACAAAGCCCTTTGCTGCGACGGCAAGGTGGCTGGCTGGCAATCTGCAAGCGAGGCCTTGCGCGAAGCTTGCGCTCGAGAGGACCAGTCGAAAAAAAAGGGCTGGGCCAAAGTACGCCCATCAAGCAATGGACCATGGTGGAGGGCCACGTGCAAGAAGCCAAGGCCAAGGCCATGGCTGGTGGATTGAGCGAGCGATCGAAGGGCTCGGCTCGACGCAAAAAACGAGGTGCGAGAGGAAAAACGGAAAAAAATGTCAAGAGGAAGAGGGCAACGGTCACAAGCAGCGAGGGCCCAAATCAGGCAGCCTAATAAGGTCAAACCACCTCAATAACTTCAGCTCAGATCCGGTGGTCATGACCATGACAACCAAGAAATGGTCGTCCAGCTGCCGTGGAGCTATCCAGATCTGAAAATCGACCAAGAATGGACATGGGGCACGATGCGTGCCCCAGCCATGGAGAAATGTGGCTAAAACAGCTGAGTATGGCTGGAGCAAGCAATAGAAGCAGCAAAGTGGAGTCGTCAAAGCACGTGGCTGAGGCGACAGGGGAAGCAGAAGGCTTTAGCATCAGAAAAGATTGACTCGCGGTGAGCTTTTATACTCGTGCGTCAGAGGTGGCTATAGTAGGATAGAGGTCCAAGCAGGTGGTCCTAAGTAGCGGTCCTGCCTCGCAAGCGCTTCGTCAGTTAAAACTTCTCAAGCCTTGCACTACAATGCCAAGCACGTGCATGAGAGACATGATGGCTTGGGTTGTGGGAGGTTTCCTTGAAGCAATCTTGGTGGTGAGTGGGGAGGTGAACTCAGCCTCACCCAATACAATTGTTTTGCCCCACCGAACCAGCTCTAACCAGACAACGGCCTCAACAAAACCCAAGGGCTAAGAACGAGTGTTTCCAAGGCGATACTTGACCGATTCAAGACTCGTTTTTTCGTAAAAAAATCCCAGTAGCCAGAAAACTTCCAAGAGTAACCTGAAAGTCTCTTTTGACAGCTGAACTTTTTTTTCTTTGCGTAGCTAAAACCTCCAGTAATCACTCATTTCTCCACAAAAAAAAATGCAATAGTCTCTGCATTCATCAGCGCACTATCAAGGGGGGGTGTTGGAGTGAGCAATAACTGCAATGAGTGATAGCTCCAACATCGCATAGTTGGATTGAAAATCAGAGGTCTGTGCGCGAAGATACGGATTTTATATATGTAAATACTCGGGTGCGGCTCGGCCAAGAATTTATGATGTACAGGCCACATTGAATTCTGGCATCCAGGTCCAAGGGGAGAAAGGAGCCTAGATCTTTGAGAGCTGCATGCACAGTAGGATTGTGCATGCGTGCTGGCCCACCTTGGTCAGCAGCTACCCAGTGCAAGCAAGCACTGCTGGGTACTTGGCCCTGATCAATCTAGGTGGGGCTACACCTAAATGGACTGTTGGGACCGCTTGCATCAGTAAAGACAAGCAGAGCGCTGGAGCAGGGACTACTCTTCTTTAGGTGGTGCATGCACCACTCATAATTGCATCAATCACCACATGCACGACTTAGCAGCTGCATTAGCTACTACATGCACGACTCAGCAGCAGCATGCAGAGCAAAGAGTGGGGATTGCCTTGCATCAGTAGGAAAATGCACGAATTAGCAGCTAGGTCCACGACCAAGTTGCCAGCATTCAAGAAGCTTCCTTTAGGAGGAAGCTATATGCCTTGGACCGGGAAGATTCCCTGAGGAGGAAGCTACGACCTTGATGTGGGACGTTTCCTCTAGGCACAGGGAAACTTGTCAACTTGCCAGCATCCTAGTGTAAAAGCAAACTGGACTCAGTTAGTCAAGTAACTTAGTAAGCAACTCAGCCAACAACTCCAACAACTTGACCGGTAGTCCATCTCTTCCAGACAACGCCTTAGACCAAGACTCTAAAGTCACTCTAATCTTAAGACCCTTGTAAGCCTAGAAGCAGTTTTCCAGCCTGGGCAAGAGGACGCCCCTGACTACCTTAAGGCCTGACTACCTTTCTACGGTAGCGAGACTACGTGCAAGACTCAAGCTGCCTAGCTTGAGCTGTCTTGCTTGACATTGCCCATCTCTAGGCCAAGAGTTTTGTCTAGGCGTGAGAGTCCAAAGTTAGTGTCTAACCACAGCTCTGCTTTACAGAGCTCATTCTTTCTAGAAAATTGGACTATGTTGGAGTCTCCTTCAGTCAACCTAGTGTATTTGGCAGTGCTATGTCAACCTGGTTAGGAGGGTCTTAAAGCTGTGTATCTTGCTGGAGCTATGTCGACCTAGAAAGCCTGGCATAACTCTGCCAGCTTGGCTAGGAGGGTCAAAAGTCTTCTGACGACCTCCTAAGTCTGGCATTGGCTGCTAGTGTGGAGATGAGGCTGCCTTGACAACCTGGAGGCCATTTCACCTGAAAGTGCGGTGACCGTGCCAAAACCCTCGCAACGACAGCCTTGACGGCCTAGCAAGGTATTGCACCCTTGGATGGGGCAGGTTGTGTTAGAGCATTGAGCTGAGCCGTGTTTCACCGTTGTTTCCTTGTACCATACTTGTACTTGATGGTTCTTTTCAATTGCAAGTTTGATTCCAAGTTTTCTTCTTCCACACATTGGAGTACATGGTTTACTTGCTGGGCAAAAAGATGTTGGACAGCAGCAAGACCCCCTTGTTGCATCAGAGCACATGGTGACTTTGTCAATACAGGCTCCAAAAACCCTAACATGTACTTTGTGCACAACAGTTGTGCATGCCTGTTGATGTACACTAGTGAATTGTTGTGCAGTGCGACTTTGCACTATTGGGTTCTTGGCTAGGTCCAGTTAGGGTGAGACTACACCTGATTGGGCAGTGTGGGCGATTCTACATCAATGTATGCATGCACGACAGAGCACTACATCATAGCATGAATGCATAAGTCATCAACCACATGGAAAGACTGAAGCACATTGAATCACCACACCCATGCACGTCTCAGTAGCAGGAGCTACTTGGCTGGCTACTGCTCACACGATGGTCTCTAGGCTTAGAATATTCCCACCTGCAACCGGAAGCTTCTACAAGCCTAAACATTTGTCAACTTGATAGTTGTCTGCTATGAAAGGTGGTGAATTTGATAGTCTTCATTCAAGAACTCACGCTTCATCCAATATTTATGGCTGAAGTCAACCACAATAGCCTCCACTAGTTTTAGACATCACCTGAGACACTCTTCTCAAAACCCCACAAAGCCTGGCAGCAGTTTTCCAGCCTTGGTAGGAGGATGCCCCTGACTATCTGAAGGCCTCACTACCTCACTCTGGTGGCCAGACTATGTCAAAGTCTCAAGCTACTTTTCTATTGTTGTCTTGCTAGACATTTTCCACCTGTCGGCGAGGAGTTGTGTTTAGGTGTGAGAGTCCAAAGTTAGTCCCTAGCTGAGTTATGTTTTTGCTATACTGTCTCTTGCACTATAGTTATCATCAACTATAGTCATTTAGTGCCACCGTTCTCCCAGTTCCAAGTTTTCACTCTATCTATATCTGGTCTCCAAGCATAACGGTCCCATTAGCAAGGAACCTTGCCCTTGTTGCTCCCCATAAATTGAAAAATTTTGTGGTTTTGTATTTTGGAAACACTTGATGACCATATGCCACTTCTTGTGGCATGATAGGAAGTGTATGAGTGCGATGTAAGGGCCATGAATCTTTGTGGTTGCTAATGTGGTCGTGAGGATGCTCTGCCATTTGAGACCAAGGCCTTGTTCACCTTTCAGGGTGATTACGATATCCCTTGAGTAAAGGCGGACCTCTCGTTTAGGTGGGGCTTTAGTTTCTCTTTGATTGGATTAGAGCAGCATTATCTAAACCTACAATTTATTGTTTCCTGGCTCCTTACTCATTTTTGGTGATTTCCTCCCCTTTTTGGCTTGTTCTTGTCAATTTTGGTATTTGCTCAAGATGTGGCATAGTTTTGTGCAAGGTAAATTGAGCCATTGATCTTGTTGATCGACAATGTCAATCCTCATGTGAGAAAAGGTTTCTTCCAACAGTGACTTTCCCCCATCTAGATGAGGTTTATGGTTGTGGGGTCACTAGCTTTTGGCTTTGTGCATGTGAGTGTTGTATTTATCGGTGTGAATGCGATGAGTTACTACAATCATTCACGGATGTATATATTGGACATTGAAAATGGTGATTGCTCGCCAAATGTCTGGCTTGAGACCGTTGTTATAGTGGAAATATGGTTTCCTTGGGGGCAAGGTCTCTACTGGTGATGAATTTTTAAAACATGGATTCTACTCCGTCACGCTTGATTGCTGACATGGATGTTTCAATTTATACTTTGCGTCACCTTTCTCATTCAACTTCTCAAAGCGAGCATGTTTAGCACGTTCAAAGTTGCTACATGTTTTTGGTTGCATGATGGAGTCGTTCTACCATGGAGGAATCTTTGCAAGAGATACTATGGCTACCATTGACGATGTGAGAGTCGTCGTGTGAGGCGTCAATCTGACTTCGTAGTTTCCTGGCTTTTTGATGGACTTTAGATCAAACCACCAAGTCAATGTCGTGGTACACAAAAGTGAGACTACGAGATCAATTTTCAAGTATTGTGACCCAAGGAGCAGTTAAGTGCACCACTAAACTCATCCGAATCCTACAATGTTTTTAGTGAAATCTATATAGATATGGAAAATCATGCATTGAGTCCTTTAAATGGTTGCCAACATTTATGAAGACACGATGAATCATTGTCAAGGCTTGTTGAATTCTAAATTCTATCGCTGAAAGCACCATTTTGCTATGTGAAGTTGCATAAGTTACTCTTACCTTGGGCCAATGACATGAAGCATGCTTCAATGTTTTATTCGTTTGTACGTTTGTTTGACGTGACCAACACTCAAAACATGCACTTTAGTATCAAAGTGAATAGAAAAATAAATTTTCTCAATCATCTGCACTTTACCTTTTTTTGGAAGTTGTACCCATTCATTGTTTCTACTTTGCTCGTCATATGTGTCATTTGACAACTCAAAGCACTTCATATTTTTGCAAATGTAGAGTTTGAAACTAAAAAAACTCTTAATCCTTATAGAGAGTTTGCATTGTGAACAATTAGAATAAGTGTCATTGCTGAATTGACATTCTTGCAATGGAGCGAGTTTTTTTCTTTGTGCTTTCAGCGGTGGATGCATCTGGGGATTGATTATTATTTGAGTTCGGGGATAAGTTCTTCTGGCGCTGGCGCTGGGTGGTCAGGTTCTCGAGTTTTAAGAATGTAAAAAGGTGACGTTTGTTCCCTTTTCTGTTTTCAGAACATCTTTCGCAACTCCTCCGAATGTTGTGGGCTAAAAGAGGCCGTACCGTCTTTTTGTTATCCGCCAGGC
Organism: Penium margaritaceum; assembly: GCA_023375785.1. Classification (NCBI taxonomy): domain Eukaryota; kingdom Viridiplantae; phylum Streptophyta; class Zygnematophyceae; order Desmidiales; family Peniaceae; genus Penium; species Penium margaritaceum. The sequence continues at coordinate 76,345 of SZWC01010131.1, forward strand.
CGAAGGCGCCTTCGAGGTGCAGGGCCGCTGGAACCGTTTTAGGGCCTCTTCGATCTTATGTCCAATTACCTTGTCGGCTGATATTGAATTTCAGCAACTTTTGTGAGGCATCTGCCTCGTCGAGGAGGCCTCAACTTGCGAGCTGCAGAAGTGTACATTATCAATTTCGAATTGAGAAACAATGAAAATGTAAGGGAAGTTACGAAGCCCCTCGATCATGCAAGTTTGGCTGCTACTCGAAAATGCTCCAACGTCCGCTGCGTGGTAATACGGCTGTGTAGTCCGAGCCCTACGGCGACATAAGAATGGTCCCTTGTCCATCATGCGACCACTGGCGGTATGACTTTCCGCTGAATCGTGCACAGGGAGTGGCCCATATGACGCTGATGCTGTGGCGTGACAGCTTGATTCAGCCATCGCGCACCACATGACCCGATCTTGCACGGTATGAGATGCTTTCACATGCGCGCAAAACTGGTCATTGGTTGTGA
>SZWC01010132.1:55865-71398 GCA_023375785.1 Penium margaritaceum
AGAGAGAGAGAGAGAGAGAGAGCACCCGTTTTCCCTCGATGGCCAGTTATTCGTCTTCCCATGTCCTTCCTTTCCGTACTATGGACACTTGTGGTTCTTCCTCTCGCTGCCCCCTTTCACTCACCCTCCCACCCCCTCCCTTTCCCCCTTCGGATTTGCCCCCGCTCTCTCCATTCTGTTCTCTCCTATTTCTTCCCTGTCCCCTGTCCTTCTTCCTCTCTCCCTCTTCATCTCCCCCTCAGCATCCTCCTCGCCTCTACACCTCCCTCTCCCCCTCCTTTCCTCCAAGCCTCCCTCTTGGGAAAGGGGGTGCGGAGGAAAGAGGGGGGAGGGCTGCCCTCTCCCGCCCGTCCTCCCCGCATCCGTTCCCCTTTCCCTCTTTTTCTCCCTCCTTCCCCCTTTCCTCCTCCCTTTCCTCCTGCTCCCCGCTCCCTTACCATGCACTTCTCCTCCTACCCCCATCACTTCGCTCCCTCCCTGCCCTGGTTGCCTCCTTCCCTCGCCCTCTCTCCCTTCCTCCCTCCCTCCCTCCTTCATCTGTGTCTGTCTAAGATGACGAAGAGCTGACTTGATCTCATGGGCCATCCTGCTAGGCGGGCATTGGCTTGCTGCAGTCCCAGGGCGAGATTGACGACGAGGACGGCGCGCCGCCGGCTGAATTGCACTCCATCGCGCAGAACAGCGGCACGGCGATGGGCAGCCTGGGCCGCGGCGTCGGGGTGAAGGTGCGAGCCCCGTTCAAGCTGCTCAAGCACCGCTTGGAGGACACTTTCCGCGAGAACTCTGACCACGCGTTCCGCGTGGCCACCACCATCGACAACATCACCTTCTTCATACTCGGTGTTGGCTACATCGTGGGCTCCATCGTCATCTTCGTCGTGATCTGAACGGCCATCAATCCCATGATTCGCTCGATTGACTCTGGAGCCCTTGGAGGGTGTTCTTTCGTCGCTGTTTCCAGTTTGGGCTTCGGAATCTGTCTGCATGTCAAGGATGCAGCTGGCATTGGTGGGACGCAGGCAGCAAGCGGAAGGGCAGATGGGTTGGACGCACACGCAAGGGGTAGGTTTCCATCCAAATACTTCTGTGTGCTGTCTTTGACAAGGTCTCAGTGCCTTCTCTTCAAGCATCCCGAGAGTGACGTTAGTGCTCGCTCACATTTTACAACAGTGGACAGGAAGCCCTAAACATTCGACGTACTACTCAATGCCATGAATACCTCCATCCATGCGGAAAACCTGAAGTTCAACAAATGCTCTCTTCCAATTTTGAACATACTCCCCGCAGCATACCAAGTGTAGGTTCTTGTGCTGTTAGGTCGTCATTTGATCCCCAAAATGTCTTGGTGATCAGAAGGAAGTCTTACGCCGCGTGAAATGGGTGTGACATTGTCTCCATCATGCTTGGCCTCCTGTTGTGTGGTGGCTGCCATGCCTTGCCAGCATCTTTGGAAATGCATGCTAATGTTATGCCCTATTCGTGGCCCCTCAACGCCCTCGCGTCTTGGCCCAAGTACACATGCGCATGCACATGGCATTGAGTAACATAGCAACATTTGGGGGCTCATCCCACAATATTGGAGCTCACCACCTTGGAGCAAGTCTTCGTAGGCAGTGGTTGTACATCCCATGATGTGATTTGGGAAGACATTAGGCTACCTTGATTCTTTTCTTAACTATGTGTTCTGCTCGTGGAGGAGGCTTGACCTGGGAAGCTTCACGATGTCCCGGTCTGTCTCCAAACATGCATGCAGATTCTACGGTAAGTGCCTTATCTTTCCGGGTGGTCGTCCTTGGACGGGCACAATGCGAGCCCTGGGTTGTGCATTGGTGAGTAGCTGCTCTCCGCTCGTGTGCCAAGTGGTCGGGCTCGACTCCCGAGTGCCAGCGTGACCTTGTTTGTGGGATGCACGACTGAGGTGCACGCTCACCGGTCCTTAGGCGCTCACCTCTTCTTCTCTTCTTCTCTTGGTTCTACATGCAAGCTCCACAAGCTCCATCCATGGCGTCTTTGGTGCATGGGAACCTCTGCAGGAGCTCTCTTCCTTCTCATTCCCGTAACTTGCAAACCTGAGACTATGTAGTGGTATCAAAGCAAGGAGGGCCGTTCTCTCCCTCACTCTCCCTCGGACCCACCTCGGCCCCTTTAGGTTAACCCTCTCGGTCGCCCCGTCCCACGTTCGTTGTGACGTCTCTTTATGCCACTACCTGTGCACCTGCGTGACCGCTTGCTTGTGTTGCACTTAGTGCATCATATGTTGCATCTGCTGGGTCGGCACTGTCTGTCGCTCACGCTAAACCTTGCGCTCCTGTACTTTGCCGAAGTGTGGTGTGACGTGGCATGCCACGTGCAGATATTCTATCACCGCTGCTGCTCACACAAATTCCACAATGACAATTGTCCGTTCTCTTGGCTCTAGTGGGTGTGAAGGCACCCTCAAGGATGCCTAGCTCTTGCTGATGCACGCTACCAGTGTTTGGGGTAGCTAAACGACACCAATGGTGAAGAGTGTGGAGCACAAGGATCACGGTTGTGAGTGGGCAGAACACGTCACATTCAGTAGATCTGAATCGAAACACGTTTTTGTTACTTGGCATAGTGAGATTATATTAGATCCTTATACCCTGTGATCTAAGCTTTCCAACGCATCCAAGCACGCCGAAATCTCAGTAGTAGAGCCCTTGCTACGGCCATCGAAGTAATCCTTGGTGGAGCCGCCCACCTTGCCTTGCACGCTAGGCAACGGGAGGCGCTTCGACGATAACCCGTCGAATCACCTTTTCTCGCCTAGAAGTCAAGGAGAAGTTCACCCTGGTCAAGGAGAGTCTTCTGGTTGCTTCCATTATAGCCCTGGTGCATTCGGGGGTCATTGGAGACGAACTCAGATCATTGGTGGTGGATTATCCCGCCACCCATGGCGGGTACCAGATTCCACCCCCCCCAACACCCGAAATTCGGGCTAGGCTAACTCTCTGAATTCTCACTCAAATCGAGCGATTCAAGGAATGCTATCCTGCATGGAAAAATCCAAGTAATCCAAATCTAATCTAAAGTCAGATCAGGTGTTTGACCACTCCTTAGTGGTCAAACCAGGGAGTACGATCAACGGCACTCATGGCAAGGGGCACACCATGTCAACAATCTCCCCCTTGCATCGCAGCCTTGATGTCCTGTCCTTGGAACCTGTAATATTTTAAACTTCACAGTGCAGACCGAGCTCCATGCAGCTCGCGTCGTGCATGTCCTTGGGCTGTGCCTTGGTCATGGCTTCGGCGAGCATGCGCTTAGTGCCACAATGCACAATAGCCGCATCTCCCTTCGCCACCAAGTCCCGCGCGTAGTGATGGCAAATCTCGATGTGCTTGGTCCTCCTGTGTAGCACTGGGTTCTGGGTGAGGCTGATGGCACTCATATTATCAACGTTGAGTACAGTGGGCTTCCTTTGCGGCACGCCAATCTCCTTTCGCAGCCACCGCAGCCACCCCGCCTCCTTTGCGGCTTCCGCGAGCACGATGTACTCCGCTTCGGTGTTGGACAGTGCAACACAGCCCTGCTTCCTGCTTGCCCATGAAACTGCTGCACCACCAAGCACAAACACGTACCCCGACGTTGATTTTCTGTCATCCACATCACCAGCCGAGTCGGCATCGGAGTTGCCGACCAACTCGAGGGAGTCATCACGTGCTCCCCCACCAAACACAAGCCGCGAATGTTTTTTCGCCTTCAGATAGCGAAGGATCAGCTTCACCGCTTGCCAATGCAGCGGCCCGGGGTCAACGACATAGTGACTCACTTGGCTCTCCGCGAAAGCCAGGCCGGGCCGCGTTGCCACCATGGCATACATGATGCTCCCCACAGCGGACTGGTATGGCACACCTGCCATCTCCTCCTTCTCCTCGTCCTCGGGCCCATGCTCGAGCTTAGCTCACATGTGGTGGTCATGGGTGTGCCGATGGGGTTGCACTCCTCCATGCTGTAGCGGCAGATCACCTCTTGCACGTACTTTTCCTGTCCCATCTCGAGCGTGCGTGCCTTGCGGTCCCTCTTGATGGCGACGCTGAGGTAGTACTCGAGCTCGTCCATGTCGGTCATTTTGATCTGACCTCCCAGATGCCGCTTCAGGTTCACCAATTCCTCCATGTCCGACGACACGAGGATAAGGTCATCCACGTAAAGTACCACGATCTGGTGCAACCCCGACTACTTCCGCACGTACACGCTGTGATCCTGCCGGCTCGCCCGCGCCTCGGTTCCTGCACCACATCAATCCAGCTCATCAGAAGTGCCCGCACCTGTGGTGTTGCACCCACGCATTCCATCAACTCAACAACAGCAATACTCCATCGTTCCTGCTCTACAGTGTTCTACCCTTTGTTTCACACTCTCACATGTGACGTCACACTTCTGTCAGCAGCCTGCATCTTCGTCGAAGCTTCCGTTGTTACCAACATCTTCTTCTCAGCATACTACATTGCATTGCAGAATACTGACATTGTGATACACCTCGCAACGCTTGAAGCCAAGCTCAGCCATGGAGCCGTCCATTTTCAGGTACCACATGAGTGGCGCTTGCTTCAGCCCATAGAGCGCCTTGCAAAGCCGGAACACCTACCCGGGCGGCGCGTCCACTCCCTCCTTGTCTAGGTCGCCGTTGAGGAACGCAGTTTTCACGTCCATTTGGTCGACTTCGTAGTCGCGTGCCGCCGCCACCGAGAAGATGGAGCGAATGGAGGCGAACTTCGCCACCGACGCGAAGGTTTCATTGTAGTGTTCACCCTTTCGCTGGGCGTACCCCTTCGTGACCAGCCGCGCTTTGTACCACTCCACCTTCCCCTCCTTGGTGAGCTTCTCCTTGAAGATCCACTTGGAGCCGATGATTTTCGCGCCCTCCGGCCTGTCAATCAGCTGCCAAGTGCCGTTCTCTTGATGGGAGGCGAGCTCAGATTTTATAGCTCCCTCCCACTCAGCCACATCCTTCCGCTACAACGCCTCTGTGACGGTCTCAGGCTCCTCTTGCGCAAAGAACGCTCAAGCAAGCCGAGACTAGATGCCCTCCGTGGCATCGTACCTCTTTCCCATGCTCCTTGCGCGTCCGTTTCTCCGGGGCTATTGCTATTGAGGCTACTGTTGCTGCTGCTGCTGCCCCCTTGCGGTGCCACTTGCACCGCTGGCTTGCTCCCCCTCTCTCGGGGACCGTGGGGATGCGGTCTCACTCCCCACCTCTTCGTTCAGCTCCACTGCTGCCGGCGCTTCGGACTCATCGTCCGACTCGGCCGAATGCAAATCAGCCGCTCCCACATCGCCCGGATGGTTCTCGCTGGCTGGAGCCGATGGGACGTCACCCTCTTTTGCGTCCTCCGGCGTCTCCCCCTCGAGGAGTGGCAGCCACTCCCCCCGCTTGGAGAGACGCGCGTCCTTGTCCGTCAAACGGCTGTCCTCGTCGAATGTGACATCGTGACTCTTCACGATCTGCTGCCTCCGCGGGTCGAAGAGCCGGTATGCATTGCTTCCGCTTTTGTACCCGACGAAGATGCACTGGCGAGTCTGCGGGTCCAGCTTGCCTCGCCCCTCCCGTGCCTGCACAACAGCATGTGCAACACATCCAAACGTGCTGAGGTGAGCCACAGTTGTCTTCCTCCCGCTCCACACTTCTTGTGGCGTCTTCCACACCTTTGACTCCATATATTTTAGCGGCTTCGTCGGCATCAGGTTCATGATGTACGCGAGGCCGGCATCGCTCAACATGGACCGGACCATGTTGAGGATGGTGCGGTTTGCCCTCTCGGCGATGCCGTTTTGCTACGGAGAGTGTGGCGTAGTTTTCTGCCATGCGATCCCCTTGCTCTTCATCCATGCCGAACAGCCCTCGTACTCGTCGCCGTTGTCGCTCCGGAACGCCTTCACCTTCAACTCTGTTTGCCGCTCCACAGCTGCCACGAATTCTTGCATACACGACAAGACATCGCTCTTCCTCTTGATGATGTAGAAGTAGAGCTTGCGGCTGTAGTCGTCAATGAAGGTCACGGAGTAGCGAGCGCCCCCAATGGAGCTCTCGAATGGTCCGCACACGTCAGTGTGTACCATCTCCAACTCCGCCGATGCACGCGTCCCTTTGCCATCGAACGGCTGCCGTGTTGCCTTGCCGACCACACACGGCTCGCACACGACATTCTTGGCTACGTCGAGGCTCTTGGCATCAAGACCCCGCACCACTCCCTTCTTCGCCATGTCCCTCACAGTTGAGGGAGCGATGTGACATAGGCGGCAATGCCATAGGTCCATGTTTCCATCGTCCTTCGCGAGGTGGGCGACGTCGGACTCTGCCCGGCTGTCGAGGATCTTTGCACGTAGCAGGTACAAGTCGTCCTCTTGCTTTCCGCGTGCAATCACCTCGTCGTCCCCCTCCTTCCGCATGATGGCCTCCTTCTTGTTGAAGAGCACCTCGAGCCCCTTGTCGGTAAGGCGGCTCACTGACAGCAGATCTGTCCCAAAGTTGGGCATGTGGAGTACGTCGTGAATTGTGCTCGTGACAGCCTCCCCGTCCACATCCACCTCGATGCAAACGTTTTCTTCTCCGGCAGCCAACTCTGATTTGCCGTTGGCCCCTGTCATGCGCCGTTCCGAGGCGCCATAGGTGACGAATGCCGCCCACTTGCATTGCGTGTGGCGGCCTGATCCGGAGTCAATCACGGAGAATCCCGGATCTGTCAAGTCGGTGGACTCCTTCGCCATCATTGCGCGGTCGTCCTTCTTTCCAGCTTTCCCCAGCTGGTCCGACTTCCTGTTGGGGCAGTTGCATGCATAGTGGCCTTCTTTTCCACACATGTAGCACTCCCCCTTCTTGTCACCTTTCTTGGTGCCCTGCTTGGCACCCTTCCCCTTCTTGCCTCCCCCTCCACCTTCAGGGCGGACGGCATAGGCGCAACTTGATATTGTCCCTCTCTCTCTCCCACCACGTTGCATCCATTCATTGCGGACGTACTCAGCCACCTTCGGGTACTTCAGCTCATCGGCGGACCAGCCGCCTACGACGGTGATCATGGGACTCCAACTGTCCGGCAAGGCCAGGAGGAAGATCATGGCTTGCAACTGAGGGTCGACCTTCCACCCGGTGGCTACGCACTCGGCAGTCAGGGACTCAATCTGCTGCAAGATCTCCATGCTGTCGTCGCCTTCGTTGGCTCAGAGGGTGACAAGCCTCTTGAAGACAAAGAGTTGGTTAGCAAGGTTGGTAGACTTGTAGATGGTGCAGAGCTTCTTCCAGGCCTCCGCGGCCTCCGTGCATCCTTGAATGAGGGAGCGCTGCATCGGAGCAAGCGCATACACCAACAAAGCAAGCGCCTTCTTGTTGCGCTTCTTGTACGCTTCCACTTCCTCCGGCGTCGCGGTGTCCAGAGGAGTCGTTTCTTTACCGTTGACCAGCTCAAGCAAGCCCTTGTCATCGAGGAAGACCTCAAACTCCCACCTCCATAAGTGGAAGCCAAGTCCGTCAAACTTCGAGACGCCGATGCTTTCTTGCTCGGTCGGTGCCATGGCACGCTATGGTAGCGTGAACGTTGTAGAGCTAGGGTCCTTCTAGGCGCATGGGCCCATGACCCTTTGTTGGATCTAGTGGGTGTGGAGGCACCCTCAAGGATGCCTAGCTCTTCCTGATGCACCCTACCAGTGTTTGAGACAGCCAAAGGACACCAATGGTGAAGAGTGTGGAGCACAAGAATCACGGATGTGAGTGGGCAGAACACGTCGCATTCAGTAGATATGAATCAAAACATGTTTTTGTTACTTAGCACAGTGAGATTACATCAGATCCTTATAACCTGTGATCTATGATTTCCAACGCATCCAAGCACGCCTAAATTGGAGCAGTAGAGCCCCTGCTATGGCCGTCAAAGTAACCCTTGGTGGAGCCGTCCACCTTGCCTTGCACGCTAGGCAACGGGAGGCGCTTCGATGATGACCCGTCGAAACGCATCTCCTCGTCCAAAATTCAAGGAGAAGTTCACACTGGTCAAGGAGAGTCTTCTGGTTGCTTCATTTATGGCCCTGGTGCATTCGTGGGTCATTGGAGGCGAACTGAGATCACTGGTGGTGGATTATCCCGCCACCCATGGCAGGTACCAGATTCCACCCCCCCAACACCCGAAATTCGGGCTAGGCTAACTTTCTGAATACTCACTCAAATCGAGCGATTCAAGGAATGCTATTTTGCATGGAAAAATCCAAGGAATCCAAATCTAAAGTCAGATCAGGTGTTTGACCACTCCCTAGTGGTCAAAGCAGGGAGTACGATCAACAGCACTCATGGCAAGGGGCACACCATGTCAACACGTTCAACTGCAACCGGCCGCCTTCACCAGTCACGCTGGATTCCACAACTCTTGGCGGGCCTTCAAAGGACGAGTTGGACTCCCCTCAACCCCTGCTACGGAGGCGGCACGCGAGTGGTCGGAGTCTATCTGGGCCAGTTGGGACATGCCATCACCCAGCGAAGACCTTAACATATCAAGGTGCTTTCGCATGCTCTCATCTGGTTTTCTAGCATGACGACATCGCGCGCAGTGAAGAAGGTATAGAGTAACAGATTAACCAACAAGTCTATCCCATCGACAACCTCCCTGCCACATCTTCTCCACCTCAAGGTATGCAACCCACCAGCCTAAACCCTCTTTCTGATATGCTACTGTTGACACTGCATCTGCCATAGCTGTCCACACAGTCCCATGTCCCGTCCCAGACTAATCATCCCAAACCAACCCGGTTAGTCTTGCGGGGGCCATCCTCAACGCAGTTGCCAACATAGCGACCACCATCTCGGTGACAGCCAGGGCCGGTGTGGCTCCAGCAAGCATTGCCGACTGCCGGACCACTACTGCACAAACACAGACAGCATCGTTCCTTTCTCTTCTCGCAAAAGCCGGAGGAAACATTGCTACAGAGGTTACAATGGCCTCCTCTGCTGTGGTCACTGCTATGGCCACTGCAGCTGATGCTACAGTAAGTATGTCAGAACATTGCATCCAACGGCAACAGCATTTTGGAATGAGAGAATGAGAGTGCGGTGCGTCTCCGAGGTGCGGACGAGCTGGTAGAGCGAGCCACAGCGCCAAGGCGCGCGCTGTACCCTGCCGCAGCGACAATGGATAAGCACGATGGAGGTACTATGACCAGACAGAGCTTTGCAAGGAAGAGATGAACTTGAGTGTGGGCGTACCACTGCTAGTGCGGGCGCGATTAGGAAGGGAGCCGCAGCACTGAGGTGCGGGCTGAAGAGGAGTTGATGGGTGATGAACTGATGAGGAAGGCGACGAGCGCGAAGGTTGGGCGCAGTGCAAGGCTGCAGGGGCGCTGAGGAGAGGCCAGGTGCCACAGCACGGAGTCGCGGGCCGTCGGGCCACAGCGTTGTCGTGCGGGCTGAAAGCCGATCTGGATGCACTAAAGGTGCAGGAGACTGACACACCTCACGGGCGTTTACATGAGTCAAAGAGGCACTGGACGCGGTGCAGGTAGCACGAGCGTTGATCAGAGATGAGATGACGGAAAGGCTGAAGGAGTCAAAGCGAAAGCAAGGAAGAGAACTGGGGGCAGGGCAAAGCCCGGGCCAAGAGGAACACATTGAACTGATGAAACTGGTTAGCTATGATAGAGATAGCACATGCCTTAAGTACTACGCTGCAATGTACGCTAGTACTAGCCTAGAGTCTAGTTACGGTGGTCTGTGGCTCAGCACCAGCTTCATGCTGGGCTGAGCTTTGGTAGTGCCATGGAGTGGGAGTCGGTGGTTGCCGCCTCCTTGCGAGCCGTTCGTTGTCTTGGTTCGCTGCACAGTGATTGGGTTCCGTTGGCGGGAGGTTTTGTTCCCGCCACCTTGTCGTTTTACGTGGACAGAGTCGCAATACCTCTTGGTGAGGTTTGGCGGGGCGACCGCCGGCCGTTTGGTGCACGGGCATCCTGCCGTTGGGTGATTGCGGCCGGCTCTTTTTGGTCTTTTGCAATCGCTGGAGTTGTGCATTGGCGCTATTGCACTGGCAGGATTTGATCCTGGATGCGAGTGGATATTTTCGATTACCCATGTGCATAGTGGGTACTTCAGTATTTGCCGCAAAGGGGCATGTGACTGAAGACTTGTGGTGCATGGATATTTCTCTGACAAGGTATAGTTTAGGTCCATTCGTGCATTTACATCCACTTCAGTCCTCATACCGTCGGGAGCATCGCGCATGCTGAACCATCAAGAAAGCACCAGAGTTCTCATCGCATCCGCGACTACAGCTGTGGCGGGGTCCACTGTCACTTGCTTTTACTGACTGCTATTATTCATCTCTGCATGGGTTATTATGCCAGCTTCATCAACCGCTGCAGTGATGTCCCCTCTCTTCTCACTACTGCATCCTCGTTATTCTGGTAAGCGCATTTGTTCTCCTCTCTTCGTCTTCCCCTGTATCTTCATTGTCTCGTACTTCCGTTACACATCTTTGCTTGCACTAGCATTCATCATACCGGAGCTTTAGGAGACCATTGAGGCTCTCCAGGCCTCCCTCAGTGAGACACTGGCAACGCGTTGGCGAGTCAAAGAAGAGCTACAAAATGATGTCGATGCAAAAGATGAGACAGCCACGGTAGTGGCTGACATTCTCATGGAGTGTTGATCCTCCGTTCTTGTTATTGCTGCTGGGTTGCCTGACGGGTGTGATTTCCTCCTCTAGATTCTCTAGCTCGGCAGGTGAGGCAGATAATTCTTCTGCCCTATCTCTCTCTACCGCCTCTCTTGTTGGGACCCTCTTGTCGCAGCGTCAGAAGGAATCTGAAAGCCTACCAACTAGCTACACCCACAAGCTTTCCTTCTCTTCTTGGGAGACTCACTTCAGCTCTTAGCACAAGGAGATTTCTTTGGGTGTTTTACTCCTCAGTGATCCTTCAGGAACACCTCCTTTTACTCTAAGCCCTATGAAGCAGCTTGTGCTGTGCCTGCTCTCATCTTGGCTTGGCGTGAAGACCTTGATGCCATTGGTATACACAAAATTGAGTCAACACATCGCACTCTAGCAGACCCTGTGGGAGCATACGTCCTCATTCACCGCCGCAAAATTGTTACTGGACATGCTGCTCATAGTGCTCTATTTGTGCACTTCAACCAACTGCACATGTGTGCGGAAGAGTCTGCTGATGAGTATTGAGTATGTTCTTTACGCCTGCTTCATGACGTGGGGAAGGTTGTGCCAGGTCTCTTATTTGCCAATCTCTCCATTTTTACAGGCCTCATATCCGAGCTCTTTGGCATCTATGTGCATGTGCCACCCGCTGAACTTGAGCGTCTTGCATCTGAGCTAGTGCCACCCAACTCATCCCAAGGCATTTGTCCCTCGATGAGGGTCCCTTCTAGCAGAATCTGTGGGCGTGTACGTCCTCATTTGCCCCTCCATGCGGCTTGCCTCACAGACTAGTGGAGCAGTATGTAAAACGAGCGTCTTAACCACGCTGCCCTCACTGTAGTCACCACCTCTTTCTCCTCTGTTGCTACGACCACATCATCTTCTCCCTCTACGTCTTCTACTCCAACCGCAGCTCCAAACTCCACTCAAGGATTTGGTGGTGGTGGGGTAGCAAGGCCGCTGCAAATGTACAGGCTGCGGTCATGGGGGCTGCGGCTGCGGGGATTCCTCCTCTACTCCGGGTGCGGTCACTTGCTTGACCTAAGGGGCCTTTGAGCATGCTCCACCCAAATTTCCTACTCCTCATGATGGTACTTGTCTTGCCTCTGCCATGTGTGTCGAGGGGCACGCATGGCAGAGGTAGGGGCATGCACCGGTGTAAGCACGTCTGCCGCTGCCACTGCCGCCATCATTGTGGCCCGAGCATTCTACTCCTCTTCACCTCATTGGATGCTGCCTATAGCACCACTTCAGCAGACCGCTCCTCAGTAGTCTTCCTACTAGTGGGTGCCTTCGGCCTCTGGACCTTCTTGTTATGGGCCTCCATCTGTGCAGTACACTGCCCTTACTTGACCTCACCATGATGGTCATTTCACCGACTCTCGCCCCACCAATCACCATCTCGACTCGCACCGTGATGAGGAGCGTGCCCTGGAGCGTCGCCTCACTGAGCTTCTGGACCTCCACTCTCAGGGAGGTGAGGGTGTGTTGGGCCAGTCACATTCTTGTTTCTATGATCCTAATGAAGTCCTTTGTGCTGTGTCATCTGGGGCTGTCGAGGGTGTTGTGCCGGATGATCATCCTTGGATTCAGGATTGGCAGTCTCACACTTTTCCCTGTCAGCTTGGTTCGACCTCCTCCTCTTCTCTCCTACCGTCGGACACTGTTGCAATCTGACCTGTTCTGTCCTCCGCCTGTGTTGCTGGTAGCTTTTGGATCATTGACTCCGAGGCCACCCATCACATGACATCCTAACGCTCCTTCTTTTGTCTCTCTTGACCCGGATGTATCCGTTCACTTCGTCCGTATTGGGTCTTGCCAGCTCCTCCCTATGTAGGATGTTGGCGCTGTTTGCTTTGTTAGTCCTGGTGGAACCTGTTTCTCCCTGATGTGCCGTATGTAAATGATGTGTAGGTGGGCTTGTTGTCAGTGGCTACCCTTGAGGTTCAAGGCATGGATTTTGCATTGAGCCGTGGTGTTGGCATTGTCTCCATTCGTTTCTATGGCCTGGTTTTCCTTTGTGGTTTCCGCTATAATTGCCTTTTTTGCGTCCCTATATCTCTTCTTTTGTATTCTGTTACCTCTGCTCTTATCCACGGTCCTCCCACCTTGTCCGTTGACCACATCAATCTCTTTAATCGCCGCCTGTGCCACATTCACAATATGGCCATTGCTCACCTTGAGCGCACAACCTATGGTTGGGCTTGACTCTTCCATCATGTTCTACTACGTGTCTAGACTGCACCCCAGGCAAAATGCAGCGCTCTCCCTTCAACACGGCTGAATCTATGACCACCCATCCCCCTGATTTGGTGCACGCTGATGTCATGGATCCTCTCCCTCATGACTTCCTTGTGGTGCTGGATCCTATGTGATGTGTCTCACTGAAAACTTCTTTTGCTATCGCAAGGCCTTTGCCGCAACAAGAGTGACATCACGCACGTTCTTGACTCCTGGTTGTCCTAGACCAAACGTGCTTGTCCAGTGCTACCTTTGCATCTTTTGGTATGAACCTGGTGGTCAGTTTTTTGTCCCACCTCTCGCCCTCTCAAATCTCCTGGTGTGTAATGGAATCCTTCACTCCTTACACGCTCCAGTAAAACAGCGTGTTGGAGCGGTGGAACCGCATTCTAGCTGATTGTATTCACTCCTGTATTTTTTCCTCCTTTCAGTCCCCTCTCTTTGTCTTCAAGGCCATGTCGTACATGACGTGGGTGCAAAACTGTGTTCCACATGGGTCCCTCCCTTGCAAGTCACGTCCTTTGAACGTTGGACTCACCGTTGGACTGACCTACGCCTTGCTTGTGTTTTGGGTTGTGTCATCACGATGTGGTTGTCCAACAATCATCCTGAGGGAAATCTCTCTCCATGGACGTCATTGTGTCTTTGTTGGTGTCTCCTCCTCCAAGGCTTGGCATTTCTGGGACCTCCTTTGTCATCACATCATTGAGTCTCATGACACTCTCCTCTTTAAAGATATGTTTGAGCGCGACTTGTCACATCTTGCCTTCCTGTCCTCTTTGACCCTACTCTCTCTACATGAGGGAGGGTCTGCCCCACATGTCTCTGGTGTGCCTTCCATTGCACACTCTATGAGGTTCCCGTCACATTGTTCCCCTTATTATCCTGACGTTTGCAGCCCTGCAACCTCTCCTTGCGGCTCGTCCTCTCACCCCCTTTTCTTACTCCAGTCACCTTGACCACAGGTGGACGAGGTATGATGCCATCTTCATCGTGGTGGAAAGATTTTCTTCAGTGTTGCTCTTCATTCCAACGACGGCCACCGTCTCCACAGAAGGAACAGCGTGGATGATTCTAAATCAGATCGTGCGGCTGCACAGTCTGCCACGTACCATCACCAGCGACAGAGACGGCCGCTTCACCAGCCTTTTTGGCGTGAACTGATGACGCGTTATGGCAGTCAGATCCAACTATTAACGGTGTTCTACCCTCAGACCGACGGGCAAACCAAGTGGAACGCCATAAACTGATTGGTCCACTCGGTTTTCCTATCGGTCTGAGGGCCTGAGTGCCTCTTACAAATGCCAGTTTTGCCACCCTCAAACAACTCCGCACTTTATGCGAGCCCCACGCCGCCGATTGGGCGGCAAAACTGCTGACCGCCAGACTCGTATTCAACTCCGCCACTTCCACCGCAACTGGTAAAATTCTTTTTGAGGTGGTGTACGGTAAGATTCCCGCCACACCGGCTGGATTACAGAGTAACATCCCCGCGGTCGAGATCCACTGCAGGGACCTTGGAAGCATTTTAGAGGAAACACGGCAAACCCTCGCAAATACCCAAGCAGGTATGAAGCGAGCGGCAAACCGACATCGCAATGATGACGTGTTCAGCACTGGCAACCACATCCTCCTCAGCTCTATGAACATCAAACTCTGAGGACAGGAATTCACGAAGCTCAAATCCCGTTGGTTGGGACCATTTGAGATCAAGCAAATGCAAAATCCAGTCGTCGCTTGACTCTGCCTACCCCACAGCATTGTGATCCACGCTCTCTTCCACGTCAGCACGCTCAAGGACTACGGGGACCCCAGTCCGCACTTCCCTAGCAGAGACGTCACACCTCCACCACCTATGCAAGTGGACGGGGATACGGAGTGCGTGATTGAAGATATCCTCGGACATCAATGCCGCGACAAAACAACCGAATATCTGGTCAAGAGGCACCGCTACAACGCCACGCAAAATAGCCGGGAGTCCTACGAGATCCTCGGAGACGTCGATCACCTGATTGAAGGCTACTTTCACCGGCCTACGTCTGTTGGCGCGCGGGGACGTCGCACCTAAAAGGGGGGAAAGTGTTACATGCATGACGTACCCGAGTCCCTGAACTCTGCAAGTGGGTATTTTTGTCATTACAAGGGCATTTTGGCCAACTGCCCGACCTCCGGTGTTCCCGATCCAGAAGTTCCTGGCAACTTCGACCACCTTCCAGAAGGATCGACATAAGTGTCGCGAACCGCATTGACGTTTAGAGACTGCTCGTTCGACTTCTTGATGGTGCAAGACATTTCTAACACCACGCCTCGATATTATTGAATCTCCCCGATGTTTCAGCGGAGCTTCTTGAAGCAGCCACTCATGCCACGACCTCGCACACGTTGCTCGGCTCGAGCACGGAGGATCCAAAAAATACCTATTCTCATTCTCGGCATTGTATGTATGTGCTCGACGCACTTGACACTTATCATCACCTACTGCTTAATAAAATCTATCCATTCGTTCCAAAACCTCAAACTTCCTTTTTTCCTGCACCTCATCCCTGTGAACCACCCTCGTTTCACTCGACGTAACACGAGTGTGGGCTCCGGTGCTGATGGATCCACCAATGCAGGTCCTTGCATTGGGTCATCGGTTAGACC
>SZWC01010132.1:77696-91051 GCA_023375785.1 Penium margaritaceum
GGGGGGGGGGGGGATGTTTGTGTGTGTGGGAATGGATGTACATGCATGTGAAAATGCGCGTGTTTGTGCATGCATTCACTTCTGTGCTCATGATTGTGCATGTGTGACAACTTGCATACATGCATGCATATGTATGCAAGGGACCCTAAACCAGCCTATCACATTACTCTGTTCATGGAGAACATGGTTATCTAAAAGCATAGAACAAGCATAAACAACCTCCCCGAAGTTTTCACGAAGACACAACGAATCAAGCCGTGGCATCATTTTCGCCAAGATTAACAGTGAGCGGACTAACCATGTAAAACCCAAAACCCAAAAAGTTTCAAAATGATTCTACTGGAGAAATTTCAGCTGAGCCTTGAAGGTTGTGGATCACCCCCTGCGTCAGGGAGGCTTTCTTATTACTCGAAGATAGCTTCATGTGCAAGAATTACAACCTTATCCCCCATGAATCAGGAGGCCACTTGTAGCCACGGTGACAACACCTCACGGAAACAAGGATGAATGGTTATTTGGTGTTCATGCCTGCTCTCTTACAGTATGAGGGGGGATGATCGGCCTACTCACTTGCAACATGCCAGCTTGCTACTTTCTTTTGTGGTACAATGTGATGTACCACTAATTAGTTGTTTTCTGCTCTAACCATTGTCCTCCTCACTTTCTCATAAGGAAACATGCATAACATTGGGAAAAAAGGCATTACTTGTACATATGACCAATTGACAAGCATGGTAATACAACAATGTTCTTGTATAGCATGAGACCATCCTGAAGCAACATGTATTCAGCTTGGGGCACATTGCAAGGTCAAGATGCGTCAAATCTGTTTGTTCATTGGTTTGCTCTTACACATTTACATCATTTCAGAGAATGTGACATGACGATGCAAAAACTTGAAACATAGAAAATATACACATCACGCGCATGGTCTTATGTAACATGGACTACATCAAGATCTCCACTCAAACACTCCAAAACGCACAATACTATGCATGCTATGCATGCACCATTTGTCCTTGCAACCAAAATCTAGCAGATGCTCCTTGGTTTGCTTGTTTTCAACTTCTAGTGTTGCATCAACAGTTTTCTATTACTTTATACAACCCCACACTTTGAGAAAAAACACAATGCCGCCTTCCCCATATTTGGGTAACCTACTTGTTCTAGGTTAGATTCTCCTGCCTCACATTACCCGCTTTAGCCGAGCCAATGATGCAGACAAGAACCTGCAAAGGGTGCATCCATTCCTATCATTCCCCCCAGGCTACGAAGCAACAGGTGCATTGAACAACAATCAAGTGTCATCTGATGCCTCCCACCTAGACGTGGAGTTCTCTGGCATTCCAAATGTGGATCGCAAGTGCAAGATATCACCATCATATGCTTGCTTCCCCCCACAGCTTCGCACAGCCGCAACAAATACACCCACCTGTGCGCAAATGAGCTTGTCCAGTAGCGATGTAATCCCTACACGTGAGACAAAAAAGGTGGAAAGGGGAACATGAAGGATAACAAGACAATGTGTCTCTGGGATTATGCAAAAGCAGTTGCACAAGTAACAGCAACAGCGGCACCAGCAGCAATAGCAGCAGAAGCAGCAGCATCATAATCATAATCTGTTGACATGGTGTGCCCCTTGCCATGAGTGCCGTTGATCATACTCCCTGGTTTGACCAGTAAGGAGTGGTCAAATACCTGATCTGAATTTAGATTTGGATTCCTTGGATTTGTTCCATGCAGGATCAAGCTTTTAATCGCTCGATTTGAGTGAGTATCCAGAAAGTTGGCCTACCCCGAAGTTCGGGTGTTGGGCGGGTGGAATCTGGTACCCGCCATGGGTGGCGGGATAATCCACCGCCAGTGATCCGAGTTCGTGCCCAACGAGCTCCAAATGCACCAGGGCCATAAAGGAAGCAACCAGAAGACTCTCCTTGACCAAGGTGAACTTCTCCTTGACTTCTGGGCAAGGAAAGGCACTTCGACGGGTCATCGTCGAAGCGCCTCCCGTTGCCTAGCGTGCAAGGCAAGGTGGGCGGCTCCACCAAGGGTTACTTGAACGGCCGTAGCAGGGGCTCTATTGCTCTGTTTTGGGCGTGCTTAGATGCGTTGGAAAACTAAGATCAAAGATTATAAGGATCTGGTGTAATTTCACTATGCTGACTAACAGAAACGTATTTCAATTCAGATCTATTGAATGCGACGTGTTCTGCTCACTCACATCCGTGATCCTTGTGCTCCACACTCTTCACCATTGGTGTCCCTTGGGTGCCTCAAACCTCTGGTAGCGTGCATCAGTGAGAGCTAGGCATCCTTGAATGTGCCTCCACACCCACTAGAGCCAACAAAAGGTTATGGGCCCACGTTCTTAGAAGGACCCTAGCTCTACAACGTTCACGCTAACGCTGCGCGCCATGGCGCCGACCGTGCAAGAGAACATTGGAGTCTCCAAGTTCAACGGGCTTGGCTTCCACCTGTGGAGGTGGGAGTTTGAGGCCTTCCTCGATGACAAGGGCCTGCTTGAGCTGGTCAAAGGTGGAGAAACTACCCCTCCGGATACTGTGACGCCGGAGGAAGTGGACACATACAAGAAGCGCAACAAGAAGGTGCTTGCCTTGTTGGTGTATGCGCTTGCTCCGACGCAGCGCTCCCTCATTCAAGGATGCACGGAGGCCGCAGAGGCCTGAAAGAAGCTCTGTACCATCTACCAGTCTACCAACCTTGCTAACCAGCTCTTCATCTTCAAAAGGCTCGTCACCCTCTGAGCCAACGAAGGCCACGACATCATGGAGATCCTGCAGCAGATTGAGTCCTTGACTGTCGAGTTTGTAGCCACGGGGTGGAAGTTCGACCCTCAGCTGCAAGCCATGATCCTCCTTCTGGCCTTGCCGGACAATTGGAGTCCCATGATCACCGTCGTTGGCGACTGGTCCGCCGATGAGCTGAAGTACCCGAAGGCGGCTGAGTATGTCCGCAACGAATGGAAGCGGCATGGTGGGAGAAAGAGTGAGGCGACATCGAGTTCTGCCTATGCCGTCCGTCCTCAAGGTGGAGGGGGAGGCAAGAAGGGGAAGGGTGCAAACCAGGGCACCAAGAAAGGTGACAAGAAGGGGGAGTGCTACAACTGTGGCAAACAGGGTCACTACGCACACGACTGCCCCAACAAGAAGTCGGACCAGCCCGGGAAGGGCGGGAAGAAGGACACCCAAGCCATGATGGCCAGGGAGTCTACCGACTTGACGGATCCGGATGTCACGGTGATTGACTCTGGATCAGGCCGCCACACACAATGCAACCGGGCGGCATTCGTGACCTACGGCGCCACTGAGCGGCGCATGACAGTCTCCAACGGCAAAACGGAGTTGGCCACGGGCAAAGACAATGTTCACATCGAGTCAATGGTGAACGGGAAAACCATTCCGTGTACCATCTACGACGTGCTCCACATGCCCAACTTTTGGGGCGAACCTACTGTTAGTGAGCCGCCTTACCGACAAGGGGCTCGAGGTGCTCTTCAACAAGAAGGAGGCCATCATCCGGAAGGAGGGGGACGGCGAGGTAATTGCACATGGCAAGAGGGAGGAGGAACTGTACCTTCTCCATACCAAGGTTCTTGCCTTGGTATGGAGGACCGATGCCGTCAACTTCATGACGAAGGATGAAGGGGACCTGGACCTGTGGCATCGTTGGTTGTGCCACATTGCTCCCTCAACGGTGAGGGAAATGGCGAAGAAGGAAGTGGTGCGGATTCTTGAGGTCAAGAGCCTTGATGTAGCCAAGGACGCCGTGTGCGAGCCGTGCGTGGTCGGCAAGACGACACGGCAGCCGTTTTCAAGAAAGGGGATGCATGCATCCGCAAAGTTGGAGGTAGTGCACACCGATGTGTGTGGACCGTTCGAGCCCTCCATTGGTGGGGCGCACTACTTCATCACCATCATCGACGATCACAACCGCAAGCTCTACCTCTACATCATCAAGAGGAAGAGCGATGTCTTGTCCTGCATGCAGGAGTTTGTGGCAGCTGTGGAGTGCCAAACAGAGTTGAAGGTGAAGGCGTTTCGAAGCGACAACGGTGGCGAGTACGAGGGCCGCTCGACATGGATGAAGAGCAAGGGGATCGTGTGGCAGAAAACTACGCCACATTCTCCGCAGCAGAACGGCGTCGCCGAGAGGGGGAACCACACCATCCTCAACATGGTCCGGTCCATGTTGAGTGATGTCGGCCTCGCACAGCGGTACTGAGGCGAGGCGGCGCGGACAGCGGCGTACATCATGAACCTGACGCTTACAAAGCCGCTAAAATATGCGGAGGCCAAGGTGTGGAAGACGCCACAAGAGGTGTGGAGTGGGAGGAAGCCGACCGTGGCTCACCTCCGCACATTCGGCTGAGTTGCACATGCTGTTGTGCACGCACAGGAGGGGCGGAGCAAGCTGGACCCACGGACTCGCCGGTGCATCTTCGTCGGGTACGAGAGCGGGAACAAGACGTACCGGCTCTTCAACCCGCAGAGCCACCAGATCGTGAAGAGTCACGACGTCACGTTCAACGAGACCAGCCGTTGGACGGACAAGGACGCGGGTCTCTCCAAGCATGGGGAGTGGCTGCCATGCCTTGAGGGGAGACACCGGAGGATGCAAAAGAGGGTGATGTCCCATCGGCTCCAACCGGCAAGAACCATCCGGGGGATGGGGGAGCGGCTGATTTGCATTTAGTCGAGTTGGACAATGAGTCTGAAGCGCCGGCAGCAGTGGAGCTGAACGAGGAGGTGAGGAGTGAGCCCGCATCTCCACGGTCTCCAAGAAGGGGAGCAGGCCAGTGGTGCGAGTGGCACCGCAAGACGGCCGCAGCAGCAGCAACCTCAACAGCAGCAGCCCCGGAGAAGCGGACGCGCAAGGAGGATGGCAAAGAGATACGATGCCGCGGAGGGCATCTGGACTGGGTTCGCTTGAGCGTTCTTTGCGCAAGAGGAGCCCGAGACCGTCAAGGAGGCATTGCAGCAGAAGGATCGGACTGAGTGGGAGGGAGCCATAAAATCTGAGCTTGCCTCCCATGAAGAGAACGGCACTTGGCAGCTGATTGACAGGCCGGAGGGTGCAAAAATCATCGGCTCCAAGTGGATCTTCAAGAAGAAGCTGACCAAGGAGGGGAAGGTAGAGCAGTACAAGGCGCGGCTGGTCGCAAAGGGGTACGCCCAGCGAAAGGGTGAACACTACGATGAAACCTTCGCGCCAGTGTTGAAGTTTGCCTCCATTCGCTCCATCCTCTCGTTGGCGGCGGCGCGTGACTACGATGTCCACCAAATGGACGTGAAAACCGCGTTCCTCAATGGCGACCTGGATAAGGAGGTCTACATGGAGGTGCCGAAGGGGGTGGACGTGCCGCCAGGGAAGGTGTGCCGGATTCGCAAGGCGCTCTACGGACTGAAGCAAGCGCCACTCATGCGGTACCTGAAAATGGACGGCTTCATGGCCGAGCTTGGCTTCAAGCGCTGCGAGGCCGATCATAGCGTGTACATGCGGAAGCAGTCAGGGCTTCACCAGATCGTGGTACTTTACGTGGATGATCTTATCCTCGTGTCGTCGGACATGGAGGAATTGGTGAACCTGAAGCGGCAGCTGGGCGGTCGGTTCAAAATGACTGACATGGGCGAGCTCGAGTACTACCTCGGCGTCACCATAAAGAGGGACCGCAAGGCACGCACGCTCGAGATGGGGCAGGCAAAGTACGTGTAAGAAGTGCTCCGCCGCTACAACATGGAGGAGTGCAACCCCATCGGCACACCCATGACCACCACATGTGAGGTGAGCTCGAGCATGGGCCCGAGCACGGACGAGGAGAAGGAGGAGATGGCAGGTGTGCCATACCATTCCGTTGTGGGGAGCATCATGTACGCCATGGTGGCGACGCGGCCCGACCTGGCCTTTGCGGGGGGCCAAGTGAGCCGCTACGTTGCTAACCCCGGGCCGTTGCATTGGCAAGCGGGGAAGCGGATCCTCCGCTATCTCAAAGTGACAAAACATTCGAGGCTCGTGTTTGGAGGGGGAGCGCGTGATGACTCCCTCGAGTTGGTCGGCTACTCCGATGCCGACTGGGCTGGTGATGTGGATGACAGAAAATCAACGTTGGGGTACGTGTTTGTGCTTGGTGGTGCAGCAGTTTCATGGGCAAGTAGAAAGCAAGACTGAGTGGTGCTGTCTAGCACCAGAGCGGAGTACATCGCGCTCGCGGAAGCCGCAAAGGAGGCGGTGTGGCTGCGGCGGCTGCTAAAGGAGATTGGTGTGCCACAAAGGAAGCCGACGGTACTCGATGTGGACAACATGAGTGCCATCAGCCTGACCCAGAACCTGGTGTTGCACAGGAGGACCAAGCATATCGAGATCCGGCATCACTATGCGCGAGACTTGGTGGCGAAGGAAGATGTGGCTATCGTGCATTGTGACACTAAGCGCATGCTCGCCGACGCCATGACCAAGGCACAGCCCAAGGACAGGCACGAAGCAAGCTGCATGGAGCTTGGTCTGCGCTGTAAGGTTTAAAGTGTTGCAGGTTCCAAGGACAGGGCATCAAGGCTACGGTACAAGGGGGAGATTGTTGACATGGTGTGTCCCTTGCCATGAGTGACGTTGATCGTACTCCCTGGTTTGACCACTGAGGAGTGGTCAAACACCTAATCTGACTTTACATTTGGATTCCTTGAATTTTGTCCATGCACGATCGAGCTTTGAATCGCTCGATTTGAGTGAGTATCCAGAAAGTTAGCCTAGCCCGAAGTTCGGGTGTTGGGCGGGTGGAATCTGGTACCCGCCATGGGTGGCGGGATAATCCACCGCCAGTGATCCGAGTTCGTCCCCAACGAGCTCCAAATGCACCAGGGCCATGAAGGAAGCAACCAGAAGACTCTCTTTGACCAGGGTGAACTTCTCCTTGACTTCTGGGCAAGGCAAGGCGCTTCGACGGGTCATCGTCGAAGCGCCTCCCGTTGCCTAGCGTGCAAGGCAAGGTGGGCGGCTCCACCAAGGGTTTCTTCGACTGCCGTAGTAGGGGCTCTACTGCTCTATTTTGGGGGTGCTTGGATACATTGGAAAGCTTAGATCTCACTATGCTAAGTAACAAAAACGTGTTTCGATTCAGATCTATTGAATGCGACGTGTTCTGCCCACTCACATCCGTGATCCTTGTGCTCCACACTCTTCACCATTGGTGTCCCTTGGCTGCCTCAAACCTCTGGTAGCGTGCATCAGTGAGAGCTAGGCATCCTTGAGGGTGCCTCCACACCCACTAGAGCCAACATAATAATAATCATCATCATCATCATCATCATCATCATCCTCATCATCATCATCATCAGCATCATCATCATCATCATCATCATCATCGTCATCATCATCATCATCATCATCTTCGTCGTCGTCGTCGCCGGTGCCGCCGCCGCCGCTGCCTCCGCCGCCACTGTCGTCGTCATCATCATCGTCATCATCGTCGTAGTCATTGTCGTCATCATCATCATCATCATCATCATCATCATCATTAGCAGCAGCAACAACAACAACAACAGAAACAGCACCAGAAGCAGCAGCAGCAGCAGAAGTAGCAGAAGTAGCAGCAGCAGCAGAAGCAGCAGCAGAAACAGCTGCCAGAACAGTAACTAGCATCCACATTGGTAACCTCTACGTTTTTCCAGAAGAACATGGATCCTGAGCTTACTGGTTGTGGTGCACGTTACTCTCCTGAACCCTCAGGCCACTTAGTCCAGTTCACAGCCATTATCCATTTTCACCACCATTAGACACCTCCTCCACTTGCACTGCCTTTCAAGCCTTTAGGTAAATTCAGTTCTATGCTCCTGCCCATGGCCCCTTCCAGTGGATGGGAGCCTGTTAAGTGATACAGAGCTCAGACAGGACACCCAGCCAAGCACAGGAAACTTGGTCAGAAGTCTTTGAGAGATGTCAGACGCGTTGGGTCCACTTGCAGGCCATGGATGCTAAGCGCTGTCCGGGACGTTGCACATGAGATATGCTGGATGTCAGAGAGAAATGCTTGTGAGTGCCAACTCCACTCGGAACCTCAATGGTATGAACTCCACTCGGAACCTCAATGGTATGAACTCCACTAGGAACCTCAATGGTATGAACTCCACTAGGAACCTCAATGGTATGAACTCCACTAGGAACCTCAATGGTATGAACTCCACTAGGAACCTCAATGGTATGAACTCCACTAGGAACCTTAATGGTATGAAATCCACTAAGAACCTCATTGAGTAGCCGCCAAATTAGAGGGGAGGTGAGACTTGTCGGATTCTTAGTCTTTCTTAAAATCCCTCCCGAGCCAGTACAAGATTAGAAACATCATCCTCCTGTGCAGTTGAGGTAAGCAAGAACCAGTTGTAAGACTGAGGTATCTTTGGCGTTTGTGTTGCTTTTTTTGTTTTGCCGTTGCTGCAGTTGTGAGCGACCCTACTCCCTTTCTTCCATAGTCATGTCAGTCATTGTTGTACATTGTGTTGTCACCGCCGCTGCTGTTGCTGCTTTCCTCAGTTGGATCACAGTATACATCTCCGCGGTCATCTGTTAAGAACAGTCGTTTGACAGAGGACAAGGAGAGAGCTTGGTAAAGGCAAGTGTGGTGGAGGGAGTTCCACGTAGTTTTGGGCTTGGAGGTCTTCATACTGATATCGGGGTGAAAGATGGGTTAATTCACCTGAATTAGCCCATCTTTCACCCCGACATCAGTATGAAGACCTCCAATCCCAAAACTATGTGGAGACAAAGAATTCTCTACATCTCAGTGAGGGCTTCCTTCGCCGACTGAGTGTAGATGTTTGACGTGCATGACTGAGGACCTCCAACACTGAGGTGGGGATGACTTTGATTTTGATAGGACCGTTGCAAGTTACAAAATTGAATGTCCTTGTAGGATTATTATCCTGGTTTCAGGATGTTTGCGTTGCAATCAGGGCCATGCTCATGAAGGATGAGGTGCCTACCGGAATGAAAGGATGAAGGTGATCTTGGAGTTGTAAAGTCAGAGGATGCTGCCACCACACTACTAACAGAGGGAGCTCTGCCAGAGCTGATCCCCTATGTTTGTGAGGAATGGTGGAGAGTGGGATGTTTTCCAAGATGTGAACCAGAGGAGTGACGATCTGTTTCACCCGTTTGCTTGAGCCCGTCGAGCATGGAGATGGATGGTGTCCAAAATTCTAGCACCAGAGATCTTGAAGAACTTCCTTCTACCAGCAAATTCTGATGACGTTCAAGAGCGAGGATGATGATAGTTGATGGTTGCTGAGCTGGGCAAAAGGTAAACCTTGTGCACCAAGGGATGGAGACAACGTGGACGCAGGTTACTGCAAAGTGGGAAGTGACATGTGCGAATCTGAGTCCCAAGATGATGATAGCTGATTGATAGATGAAGAGCTGGGCACAGGAGCGAACCACCTGCATCAACGGAGTAGAGAGGTAGGATGCGACAAGGGGAAGGCGGATGCTAACGTGCCTCGAGAAATCTGTTGTTGGCTTGGGTGCCGGTAACTGCGATGAGTGCAGTTGACACAGGCACACCCTGGTTGTCAGCTTTGAATACAGATTGATGAAAGTGGAAAGTAGATTGGCTGATTGATGATGACTGGGTACAGGGGCACAACCACGTGTGTTGAGGGATGAAACGGCTTGGGTGTAGAACACCGTGAGATTGGCAGATGACACGTGCAGATCTTTATGGAAGCTGAGAAACAGACTACAGATTACAAAATGAGGATTAATTAATGTCTTGGTATATGGGCAGAACCACATGCGTTGATTGATAATGAGGAGGATGATGCATTGGATGAGAAGGATGAAGGAGATGGTGAAGGTGATAATGATGAAGAGGCAGATGAGGAGGATGTAGAGGAAGATGAAGCGGATGGTGTTGAAAAAGTAGGTAAAGGCAGATGCTGAAGAAGTGGCTGTTGTATGGTGATGATGGAGAAGACACTTCAAGGAGAAGGTGCAGTGCGAGAGGGTGGCGAGGTGGAAAAAGGAGGTCGGAGATGACACTGATGCAGATGGAGCAGAATTGACTAGATGCGGCTGCTGGAGGAGAGGGAGGTGTAGAGGGTGCTAGGGAGGAGGAGACGGCGGTGCGGAGGTGACCTTGGCACTACGCCACGAGAAGGAGCGGGAAAGCAGATGAGACATCAAGAGCATGAGATTTGTAGGAAACAAGGTTAGATGGTGGCAATGCAGGCAGTTCACAAAAGCGGAGGATGGAGCGGAAAGCAATATGAAAGCTTCAGAAAAGATGGTTGTGGAGAGCAGTTCGGACGCTGCTGTTGGCTATTGGTGACGGATGAGGACCGGACGTTGCCACGGGCGTTCAATTAGATACATGTCTTGGTCATGGTGAAGAAGTTCGTCGAAGCTTGAGAAGTGATGCGCGACGCTGCAGCTGATGTCACCTGCGATTAAAGGAGGGAGGCGTAGGCAAGCAGACAGACGAGCTGACGAGAAGGCTGGAGGGTGAGGACCACCACGTGCGAGTGAATGGACGCAGGGTCAAAGGACGTTCACCAGTGAAAGATTATGATGATGGCGGAGGCGCGATGATCTGGTTAGGAGGCACCAGGCAATTTTGCCTGAAGCTCTGATACCATATGAGAATACTACATAAGATGAGCGTGAACAGAAGCAGACCTAAGTAGTATAATGCACACAAGTACGTGAGTGTGACGAGAGTGGAGAGATGGAAGAGAAAATAAGGAGTTAGCTAGAAGTGAAGAAAGACTAGGCACGAGAAGCGCGATAAAATACCAGAGTATGGAGCGGATGAGGGTACATTGAGATAATGCGAGGACCGCGAGAGAGTGATGCAGCAAGACGAACAGAGCTGAGTGAAGGAATGAAGTGATAGAGTGAAGAGACACAAGAGAGTGTTGACATTGGATCGTGAAGGATGAGCGAGAGAGGAATGGCAGAGCAGAGACACGGCGATGAGGGCTGCAAAATTAAAGGTGAATTGGATGGAAAGAACTGCTCTGGGTTTATTCAAAGGAATGAACATCCTCCGTCAATAGAAAACAGAACAGGAAAAAATAACTAGAGCAACATTTTTTTTTTCACTAGCCGGACGCGGGTGACAATTGTCATATTACTAGAGGATGCATTGATTATTGGTTCAGACCTGTGAGTCGTTTGCCAAGGTGATTCGGTCCGAGACCTAAACCTTTATTGAGAGTTCGGATTTTATCCAAAAGGTAAGTGGAGGTTCGACTTGTCAGAGTCTTAGTCTTTTCCAACGTGCATGTCTCTTCACACCGTAGGAGGAGGGCGGCGGCCATGAATGCCCCGATGGAGCTGACTGCACTGGTTGTGGCGGCGGCTATAATGGCGGTAGCTATAGCCACAGTAGATGAGGCCACTAAGGCCTGAGTAGCAATGTTTTCTATGGCTGCAACGAGGAGAGAAAGTGAAGCTGATTCTTAAGTGTATGCAACATTGGCACGGCCTACGACAGTGCTCGAGGGAGCCCTGCTAGCCCTGGCTGTGGCAAAGAAGGTGACGGTTGTGCCGACAGTGGCGTCGAGAATGGCACCGGCAAGACTGACTGGATCGATATGAGATGGTAGCTTTGAAATGCGGCCGGAGACTTTGTGGACTGTTGTTGCAAATGCAGTGTCAACAGAAGTGTTAGGGATTGTGTGTGGACCAAGAGGTTGCATGTTTGGAGGCGGGGAAGGTGTGGAAGGGAGGTCATCGGTGGTGTACATGTACTTTTCAATCCCCCACTCTCTTGCTTCTTCAAGTCGTGCAAGGTCCTCACGCTCACGTAGTTCGAGGAGAGCATACAAAACCACCATGGCACCTCTGGATCGTCGACAAGGGATACACAGCAGTCCAAATCAGACTTCGACCACTCACGTGCTGCCTCTCTTGCAGTAGTGTGGGGCCAGTCCAACTCATCATCGTGAGGTCGTGATGGCTGGTGAGGGAGGTGTGGTGGCTGCACAAGGAAGCGGGTTGCAGCGGGGCACAGGGTTGCTTCTGGAAAAACTGCAGCCACGGTCGAAACTGCAAGAGTGGATGTTGGGGATGTCAGAGGTTCTGATGCACAGAGGCTCCAAAGAAACATCACCACTCCTAGCATTGTCGTTGAGGAACCTGTTGCAGTGGCAGTGACCAGTCCACACGTGGCAAGGAGGCCTCGGCTTACAATCATCAGTGAAGATGTGAGGATAGTAGCAGACTTAGCAAAAGCAGGGGGGCAACAGCTGCGGAAGGTGCAGAGGATACAGGGACAACAACTTCTATAGATGTGGGGGCGGTGGCACTGGCGCTCAAGTAGCCGCCAATGTAGCGGTGGTGGCGATAGAGGTCAAGGCCATAATGGCTGCAGCGGAGGCGTCGAGTCTAGTGGGACTGAAGCATTGAAAGGACGGTGATGCCCACAGCTCTTGAGGGAGAGATCAACGACAGTGGTCACAATGATTGTTATGGCAGTTGCTGCAGAATCTGTGGATGAGGTTGTTGTGGCGGTTAGAATAGCCGCTCTAGAGGTCCGGAGGCCGGCAATGCAGAGAGCCGCACCTGTAGCGGCGGGAACCCTAGCGATAACAATTGCACCGGCAACGGCTATGGTAGCAGCAACAGCTGCTGTGGGGCAGATTGAGACGTTGGTTGAGACAGTCGTCGTGCAAATTCCGAGCTCAAGGATACCCCACGGCGACGGTAGTTGTCGCCAAAGTAAGTGCCATGCCCATAAGAGAAGATGTGGTGAACCGCCGGCTGGGAGTTGCCGCGATAGGAGAGAGCAGCAACGATTTGTAGACTTGCAGATTCGGCGACGGGCATTGTGAATGCGGGGCCGGCAAAGAAGCGAACGACATGTTGCGGAGATGCACAACATGGTGAATGCGACAGGGCCAGCAAGAGGGTTGGCACCGTGAGGTGAATGGGCCCAAGAATGGGTGCAAGGATCAAATGAGGGGAGGGAACAACCATCCTTGCTTTGATACCAGTAGTTACTCTTGTGTTTGGAAGTTGAGGGAACAGGACGGACAGGAAAGCGTGGGGAGGCCCCTGTTGTTTATGGTCATGACACACG
Source organism: Penium margaritaceum (assembly GCA_023375785.1). Taxonomy (NCBI): domain Eukaryota; kingdom Viridiplantae; phylum Streptophyta; class Zygnematophyceae; order Desmidiales; family Peniaceae; genus Penium; species Penium margaritaceum. The sequence continues at coordinate 90,784 of SZWC01010132.1, forward strand.
CAAGTGCCCTCCTATCTCCACGCACACACACACCTCACTACTGCAGGTGATTGATCGTGACTAAGGCTCTCCGGTGCAAGACTGTGACACAGCATGGGGCGCACAGTGGTGGTGACACCATCAAGCTACAGGGTGGTGGCCACAGCACCAACGTTGTTCTCACAACAAGCCTTAGTTTAGTGATAATGCTACATGCCAAAATGGGGGATACATTTGTAGACATGCATGTTTGTGGTGTGACTGGTTTCTACACACTTGCATGCTTTCA
>SZWC01010133.1:5206-24334 GCA_023375785.1 Penium margaritaceum
TTTGCCTCTAGCATCTCTGTCATCAGTCTTTGCACCCTTAGTCTTATTTACTGATTCTCTTTTCTCTTCTTATCTTTCCTCCCATATGCTTCTCCTTGCCATAGACGTGTGGTCATCTTCTCAATGGCTGCCTCTTTGGTTCCTTAGCATTCCTTTCCCCCTATCTCTATGTCTCCCTCTCTCTGTGATTCATGCAAGTTGTCTACGCTTGTCTTCCCTGCCATTGGTTCACCACGTCCACTCGGCCTTTGCCATTGCCTGCACATTTTTCCCCCTTCCCAAGATATGGTTTATCACCGTAAACTCGTAGACTCAACAATCGGAGAATTAAAGTGTAATTCTCCATCAAATCATCAACATCAATTCATGTCACCAGAGCCTAAACATTAGATGTTACAGATTATGGATTTCATGTACCATGAACATGTCTTTTTTAGAATTCCATGGTCATTTGTAGATTCTCTTCCAAATACACTTGTCTATCCACAATTTTAGGGGTAAGGTGATTGGCCATGCATGCCCTCCCCCTCTTTTTTGCACCGTCTGCTGCTCTCTTGTAGTGTGTCTCTGAGCAGTAGGGTGTAGGTCCATGAATCTCCTTCCATAGTGTATCCTTGGTGGCACCCATTGCCCGCCCGGCGACCTTGGCTGGTGATTCTGCTAGAGATTTCAATGCTTTGGGACAGGTGTTTTCTGGCAAGGTACTTCAGATGATGTTTGATGATTCAAGCTTGGTTCTTCTACATCGGTTCTTCAAGACTGGTGCTTCACATGTGGTGGTCAAAGCTAGATGGTTCTTGACGATTGCACGTAGAGAATTGCTTTGGCTGGGTACTTCAAATTCGGTGCTCCTGGTAGGAAAACCTTGGGAGGGTTCTCCCGGTGGGATGTCNCTTCTCGATGAGTGCTTTTGGCCTAGTGATTTGCTGGGAGACATCCTGACTCAACAGTCACACATCAAGTGACACTCATAATTCAGCTCTTGGTTTTGCTAAGGGGTGTTCTGTTTTGGTGTCATTGTGGCTTGCGTGGTTATTGGAGCTTTTGGTGTGGTGCTCAAGATTTCTACTTATGCCGCTTGCCCTCGCTTGCTCTGTCATGTTAGAAAAGAAAATTGTTTGCACCCGTGTGTCTTGACACACCTACATTAGTCCTCAGTTGCAGTTTTTTCTTACGTGCTCAATGGTCCACAAATGTTACATCCTTATAGAGAGGTGTTCCCTTCTGAAATTTTCAAGGAGCTTGTTTTTTTTGGAACCTTGAGTGGCGATGAGCTAGCTACGCATTGCGCCATGTTCATGCACCATATGGTTGTTTGTGTGGTGCCTTGTTAAGCACTAACAGTGCCATGTTTTGTGTCATGCACTTCAACATGACACAGATATGTTCCGTTGTCGTAGCCACCTTAGTTTTGTGTTTCCATTCCCACCCACGTGCTTTGACTTAGAACGAGTCCAATTCCTACACCACTATGTGTTTGGAAAAATCATGGGTGTGAGGCTCTCAAGGTGCAAGCCGATGGGCGTCTTGCACTCCACCTCACTACATATCCTTATTTGAGTTAATCCTTGCCTTGATTTCCTCGTAGATTAACTCCTCAACTCAACCCCATTACGACACTCGAGAGTCCCGACCCCCCACAACTCTTAAAATCCCCATGTGCCTGCATGACTAAGTCTCGCACCTCCCCCTCACACACCAAAGAGCCCACAATCTCGGGTCACGCCCCTCTATCACCCTACTCTCTCCTCTCTCTCTCTCTCTCTCTCTCTCTCTCTCTGTCACCTAGAATCTCATACCTGTTCAACATTGTGGAAGAAAAATCAAAATAGGTAAAACTAAACATCAAAATCATTGTGTTTTGGGTTACATAAGTGTGGATATGACTCAAATTCAATTGCAAAAAAACCTTATCAGTATGAACTTCATGAAATTTTTTGTATAATCAATTGGAGATTTTTCAACAATGCAAGATGTTTCTAGAGACAACTTGAATTTAACTGTTGAGTTCAATGTTCTTCTCATTCTCTTCATAAAAATGAATGAAGGTTGTCATCAAAGTTAAATCGTCATCACTATTGATATGGGAAATAAAGAACCTAAAATCACTTGAAAATGACATAAACATTATGACGATGACAAAAGAGTGATTAAAATCAATCATCATTAAAAATACGTGAATCTTACAGAAAATTCATTCCATAATTGAATAAAAAAACATTATCGCATTCTTTCCTATGCTTGTTGTGTTAAACTAATACATTTGTGCATGATTTAACCTTGGGCTCTCACATCATTAGCTCAAGAAAGGACAGAAGATTGACTTGTGATTCATGGAGGAATGGACAGCCTTAAGGATCGAATTTGAAACTTGGAAAGCCAGATAAATTATTTTTTTGTTGTTATAGTGTCAATATGTAATACCATGGAAATGTAAATCCTTATCCACTGCATTGCAAAAAACATTTTTTATCCAAAGACTTATCATTTGTCCCTCATTTCAAGTTAGTCCCAATCTAGAAGACAAGTTTTCAAGCTTCTAGTCTCCAATTCCCATTGGATAAATTATTTGAAAGTGAATGACATTTTTGGAGGTGTATTCATTGCTGTGCAGGTCAATCTCTATGAGAAGAGGATTGGTCTCTTACGTGGATTTTGTACAACATGGATTTAAGATGGTTGTTTTATTATACGCATTGAGGATTACTAGGTGAAAGATGGAAGCCAAGGAAACACCTCAAAATCAAGACCTTACAAGGTTGAAAACACACATACTTCATCTATAGTTTGTCTATTAGACAGACAAGAATTATTAAACACCCATGGAGGTCACGTGAATGGGATATACATGGAAAACATGCCACACATTGCAACATAACAATGTTAAATCAGCAATGCATTGCAGTAGATGACATGTAGCACGATCATAAAATCAACAATACAAGCAACAAAGCCACCAAAAAACATGTTTCATTTTCTCAACAACCAAAAATGTTCTTACCATCATACGGCTATGATATTCTCATCTGCAAGGAACTTTGCAAATAAACACAAAAGTAAAAGAAATGATTTGTGCTGGTTGAAATTCTCTGATTCATATACAAAATGGCTAGAGACAAGGGCAAAATCCTTATCATTGCAGTGGGACGAACTAGTGCATGAAAACATTGATTTTTCTGAATTCATTTTGCAACTTTCTTACATATGTGCATGGCAAGGAGTGAGGTGGGAAACTGTAGAAAACATAAAATGAATTGTAAAACACCAAAGGTTGGTATTAAACAAAAAAGGCTTGTCTGGTTATACCTTTCACAACTAACTGTCCATTTGAATTTCATGGCCATATAGATTTGTTTTGAATTTCATGGCCATATGAATTTGGATTCCAATCATTGAAATACTCAAAAAGGAGTATCAAGATGAATTCTTGGTGATTGCTTTAAATGTGTAGTCAAGGGTTGGAAACCTTAAATAAAAAAACATCCAACGGAAGTTCTTCTCATAATGTTTTTCTGAATAACATGGCTGAAAAGTGGGGTTGGATGACTAAAAGAAGATTATATGAAGGAATTTTTGTGGATTAATGGCTAAACATTGCTTTGATTTGGAAACCATATAGTGGAAAATGAGCAAGCTAATTCTTGTGACAGTCTAGAGTATATACCCAAAGAGCAAAAACAAAATAATCATTTAGTGAGATTCCCTTTATTGCCACAAAGCACACATTGAATAGATGAGAGTCCTAGCCTAAGTTTTCACTCATGGTGCAAAATAAACCTTCTTAAAAAATTTGAATCACAAGAGAATGGTGGATAGTAAAAGCCATTTAATGAGTAATGGAGGAAGCAATGACTAAAGCTCAAATGAAGGCAATACGACAAGACCCACAAACGCAGCTCATCTCTCTAAGCACAAGGGACATCTGAGATGAGGAGGCCATTTATAGCTCATCCATGTGGAACCTAGGAAGAAGATTGAGNGTCACTTATGGATTTCACCACGGTATTCAAGGGGTGTACATAACTTCTTCGTAAAAACTGTTTTGAATTTTTTTCCTCCATAGACCATTGATGACAAAGGTGAACAAAAGCTAACCAAGAGACAGCCATGGGAAGTCACTAAGTGAGTTACTACAAGCTAACAGGAAGAAGTGATGTCTTAAAGACATGCTTCAAGAAAACTTCTACCCATCTGTGCCAGCACATACCGCCCTTGTACCTTTTATAAGAAAGCTACCAATAGAGATGCAAACTTGCATGGACTATTGGGTACTAAAGGACATGAAGATAAACAAATGATATCATATTTCTTGTGTTGATTTTTTAAAAAAATCCACTGAGCAAGAATTATGAGGAAAAATGAGTCATTCACTGGTCATTACTAGGTCCTCATATCATATCAATACTTTAGGAAGATGGTGTTTTGAATCCGCTACAAGCACTTTTCCCCACGTTTTGAGACTACAAACGATGATCTCTCAAGTGACTTTGACAAACCTCTCAAACCTCAAATTTAATCTCCAAGCCCCCCATCAAACCAACAAGGGACTTCTTGAGGCAGCAAATCAGAACACGACATCGCGTCACAGGAACCGCGGAGTAACCAAATAGCTCGATTGAGCCTCATTTTTTGGCTCTTGCCATTTGTATATACACTGGAAAGTTTTGACACTTTCAACAAAGCATTATGCTTTCTGCTTCTCAAAGATACTCAACTGGCTCCAATTATGTGAAAAGTGACAAACTACATTTCCAACTATGAACCACTTTTCTTCCGCCAGCGTAACACTTGGTATCATTTCACATCGACCCGGGCAAAGCACAATATTATTTTCTAAATCAAATTGATACCCGCACATGTCTTCCAGCGCATCTCCACTGACGAGAAGTTTGCAGAACTTGCATCAGAAGATGGAGCAAGCGCACCCGGCAAAAAGCAGCAGTAACCGACAAAAGAACTTCAGCCTCGTCAAGGGATAGGATTGGATAAAGACTAGCAACTCAACTGTCGCAACCAATCCAGATTCAAGCACGCCTGACATGCCAATCCTGCCTGCACCACTGACCAATAAAACTCCATCAATGACACGAGACAAGATTGCAGAGCTGACTGACTGACTGGCGCATATGGAAGAATTTAAACGAATGGTTCTTGAAAATTTGCAGCAGTACGCAGTTGAAATCCATGTCTCAAAAGCACAAGAAGCGGTACTCGTTGATCGACTTCACATTAGAAAATCCTCAAATTTTCACGATCTTCCTGAGCCATTTGATCCTGCAAATCACAAGGGACCGACCGTCAGGATCTTCCTGACAAGTTTGGAGGTATACTTCACTGTTGCTCGGGTTCGCACCGATGAACAGAAGATGAACCTCGTAGCCTTGCTTTTGCGGGTCACTACTTTAAGTTGGTGGGCAAATCTCATGGCCATCAACCTACAGCACGCAGCCGATCAAACGGCTACCACATGAACACTAGGCGTACTATCTCTTGAGCAGTTTTACCCAACCTGGAAAATATCAATAACACCACCATCCAACTAGCGCGAGTTCACCCAGGCACTCGTCGCTTGCTTTGACAAGCTGAATGAGAAAATGGAGGTTCTTTACAGGCTACATCGACTAAAGTAGTTGTCCAGCATGGTAGAGTACATGCGACGTTTTTTCTGAGATCATCATCGGCGGCAACCTTGCAGAGGATGAACTCTGTTTTCACTAAAACAACGGCCTTAAGCAAGATATTCTCAAAGCTTTTGCAATCTACGACATCACCAACAATTTGTCGCAGATCATTGCAGGCGCTGAACGCATAGACTTCGTAGATTTCAACTCAAAGTGCAACGAATCCTACGGCTAGCACCCAAGGTATCAATCACAGCAAAAAAACGATGGAATTTGACGCTGTTGAGCAAAAAGGAGATCATCCGACCTGCTACAGCTGCCAAAAGATCGGGCACATTGCAAGGATCTCCCCCAGACAAAACAAAAAGGAAGGAAATAATGAGGACAGGCACAAGGCAAGAGTAGACAACAAAACTCCTGTCCCTGCCAAAAAACCTATGCCAAAAGATCGCCCACCCAAATGGCTAGCACGGGGGTCCCTGATATCCAAAAATTTGACGAGGGATACGAGGACGACCAGCCTGCAATACTGCTAAAAGTGCAACTGAGGGGTTGCAAAATTCACAAAACATTGCCCAGGCTTCTTGATGGAGATGCATCTCACAGTTTTGTGTCTGATCAACTGGTGAAAAGCCTAGGTTTGAAGTCCAAACCAAGGGCTTTGGAAGAAAAAACCGTGGGCAGATGACTTTGCATGCGCCGAGTAAAACAGCCACTATGATTGTAGATTGACGATCTGTAAGGTGTAACTGTCTAGAGATCTTGCCAAATGAGCAACTACAAGGTGATTCTTGGGCAAGATTTCCTATACCTGAAAACTGCGTAAGTCAACTAGAGCAGCGGTGCAGTTTACATCGAACAAGAAGGGCAGCAGATTTTCCTGCAACTTGTATGGCAGCCAAAATCCAATCAACGTACAACAAACAACAACAGGAAAAGAAGAAACGACACATCAAGTGCAATAGTGAGCGCACACGAGCAACGACCAATANGCATCGCCGACAAGGATGTTGCAAAAACTACCTTTTGAGCGCGTTACCGACACTTTGAGTTCACGGGTATGCCGTTTGGACTCACAAATGCCCCCGCAACATTCATGGCATCGATGAACAACATTTTTTGTCCACACCTCAATGATTTTGTTGTGGTGTACCTCGACGACGTCCTTGTGTGTTGCCAGACTATACATGATCATCCACGACATCTTCAGCAAGTACTCAAGATCCTCTATTGAGAGAAGTTCTATAAGAAGCTCTTGAAATGTGACTTTGGTCAACGATCGATTGAGTTTCTTGGTCACATCATCAGTGGTGGACAGATATCCATGCATCCAAAAATCATATCCAAACTCTGACAAAAATACGGGACGTACAAGTTTTTCTTGGATTTTGCAACTATAATCAAAGGTTTGTGAAGGATTATGCTCGAGTGTCAGTGCCTCATTGAGTGGAATTGTGGAGACAGCAAACAAAAAGCTTTCACGTTTTGAGGTAAAGCTCTGACCTTGGCGCCAACCCTTCGATTGGCAGATCAACCAGTCGACTACATCATGACCACAGAATCCTCAGCTCAAGCAGTTGGAGCGTCCTTTTGTAAGAGAATGGTGGGGAAGAACAGCCCATCGCGTACATGTCGTTGAAGCTTCACAGAGCGTAGCTCAACTAGGCCATCCACAAGAAGGAAATGCTTGCGGTTATTCATGCCTTCAAAACCTGGCGTTGCTCTTTGGAGTGTCGCAAATGTGTGGTTCAAACTGATCACCACGCCCTCAAGTACTTGAAAACACAGCCGAACCTCAGTCAAAGACAAACTCGATGGATGGAGTTCCTTCAACCATATTTCGATTACGAGACCGAGTATCGGCCTAGGAAGACAAATCCAGCGGACGCGCTGAGCCACTGGCCCGATCTCACGGAGGTCAACGCACTCACTACAAATCCAAGCAGACCCATACGTGGCAAAGTTATTTGCACGTGGCTACAAGGACCTCGAAGCCTACGACACGACGAAGTTCCTCTTTGCAGGTTCCTATTGGTGCAAAAAGCAGAAAAATCAAGTCGTTGTCCATAAAGTAAAGGAGCTGCGACGCATGCTTCTCAAGGAATGCCAAAATACCGGCCAATGAGGCCACTTTGGAGCTGAAAATTCTTTGAAGAACGTTGCCAAGTACTATTGGTGGGACAAGATGGGGGTTGACATCGCAAACTTCTGCAAAAGTTGTGACTCATGCCGGAGACACAAGAGTCAGTACACCAAACCCCTCAATTTGATGCAACCACTACCAGTACTAGAAAAACCGTGAACCAACATCTCCATGAATTTTGGGACCGGTTTTCCTGTCACACTAGAGGGGTTCTACGCCATGTTTGTCATTTTTGACAGGTTCTCAAAGATGGCGCACTTCATCCCGACCACTACGGATGTAAACGCCAAAGGGGCAGCATGATTGTTCCTTGACCAAATCATTAATTTGCACGGGGTCCTACGATTGATAACGAGTGATCAAGATGCGCGATTCACCAGCCAGCACTTGCAAGAATCAATGCAGTGGTATGTGAGTCAAATTCAACTTTTAACAGTGTTCCATCCTCAAACTAATGGAAAAACTGAGCAAACCAATCAAACGCTCGAACAACTCCTTTGAACCTTGTCCGAACCTCATGGCACTGAGTGGGTCATCAAGCCAGTTGCCGAGTTTGCATAGAGTTTTGCAAAATCTGTCACAACGAGGAAAACACCATTTGAGGTGGTTTACAGAGCAGAGCCGAGCACCACAATCAATCTACAGACCAAGAGCAACATCCCTGCTATCAACACTCATCAGCAAGAATTTTCCACAATCCGGAAAGAGACTTGCCAAACCCTTGCAAAAATGCAAGCAACTATGAAGATGCAGGCCAATAAACATCAACAAACCAAGGAGTTCAAGACGGGTGACAGAGTCTTGCTTAGCTTCGCAACAATCAAAGTCCGCGGATCAAACAACCCCAAGCTCAAACCCCGGTGGTTGAGACCTTTTGACATTTTGGAAATGCGCACTCCAGTCATCACAAGACTCCAACTACCCGACACCATGAAGATTCACCCGGTATTCCACATCAGCAAACTTCCACACTACGTTTATTTGGCGAAAGATTTTCTTAGACACGTGGCACTTGCCCCGCCATACACGATTGCAGACGGTGACCATGAGTACGAGGTTGAGGACATCCTTGATCACGGCCAGCGAGGAGGCAAAGATCAATATCTAGGTATTGATCTGGCACATACCNTTGCAAAAATGCAAGCAACTATGAAGATGCAGGCCAATAAACATCAACAAACCAAGGAGTTCAAGACGGGTGACAGAGTCTTGCTTAGCTTCGCAACAATCAAAGTCCGCGGATCAAACAACCCCAAGCTCAAACCCCGGTGGTTGAGACCTTTTGACATTTTGGAAATGCGCACTCCAGTCATCACAAGACTCCAACTACCCGACACCATGAAGATTCACCCGGTATTCCACATCAGCAAACTTCCACACTACGTTTATTTGGCGAAAGATTTTCTTAGACACGTGGCACTTGCCCCGCCATACACGATTGCAGACGGTGACCATGAGTACGAGGTTGAGGACATCCTTGATCACGGCCAGCGAGGAGGCAAAGATCAATATCTAGGTATTGATCTGGCACATACCAGTTGGATGTCGTACAACCAACTTTTGGACATCGATCCTCTTATCGACGGCTACCAAGCCGGACTCCGACCACGTGATAGAAACACGCCGGGACGTCGCAGCTAGAGGGGGGTTGAAGTGTTATGCCGATAGGCATACACGAGTCCCAAAACCCATGAGCGACCTATTTTTTGCTTTGTCGCTCCTAGCCCACTTCGCGACTTGGTCAAGGCTGCTTTTTCTACGCTTTAAGGGAATTCCTTGATATACCCTGGAATCCTCGTGCGTTGACGACCACTTTCCGGTCACTTCTAGAACTCGTTGAAACCCACACATGGAAACTCCCGAGGTTTTGAGACTGAAAACGACAATCTCTTGAGTGACTTAAACAAACCTCACAAACCACAAATTCAATCTCAAAGCCCCCTGTCGAACCACCGAGGGACTTCTCAAGGCAGCAAATCAGGACATGGCGTCGCATCACGCAAACCGCCGAATAGTCAAATGGCTCAACCGATCTTGTTTTCTTGCTCTTGCCATTTGTGTATACACTGTTGAGTTTCGACACTTGTAACAACGAACTATACTTTCCACTTCTCAAGAATACCCAACTGGCCCCAATCTTATGAAAAGTGACAAACTCCGTTTCCAACTGTGAAACAGTTCACTTCCGCCAGCGTAATGTATCCCCACAACGCTTACGGCAAAAACATGAAAACATGATGGCCATTTTTTCAAGTTTTCTTCATTGTGTTCCTAAAAAAAACTAATGTACCACATCATCCCAGAGGGAAACAATAGATGTGTTTAAGTGGTTTCTAAAACCAGACAGATAATCATAAAAATCATGGTAAAATCATATAATTTGTCAAATACTGATTTATCTTCTGCAACACATCATTGACATAGGAAGGATCATGATGGTAAAAAACAGGCAATGATGATTTCTGGGAATTTTTAATGAAGAAAAAATTGTGAGACCCATTTTTTTTTTATAGTTATTCATTAATTCATGTAGAATATTTTTGAGGGTTAGCTCCTATATCTTAAATCACTTGAAGAAACTATCCTAGTTGGGGAGAAAACAAAAAACAAGTGTTCACCTCGTTTAGTTAGTATCTCAGCTTGGTGTGATGCATAGAGATGGTAGCTTCAACTGTGGAATATTTCAAGGATATTGACAGTTCTGAACATGTGATTGGAGCCATTCCTTTACAGGATAATGGATGTAAAGAATGCATTGGAATAATTTGTTACTGTGACATACAAAAGAAAGAAGCATTGAGAATCATGCACAAATTCAAGACTTTGTGGTTATGTGGGGAATTCTAACTCTGCTTTGCCCCTATTGGACACCATGCTTCAAGTATCTCAAGAAATGGGACAAAATGAACCATTGAAACTTTTGATATCTGGAATTCTTTAAGTATAGATTCCACTACAATGGCAAGTGCTGATCCAATAGGAATATAGGTCGAAATTCTGAGTAGAAAATAGAACTAAATGGCTAAAACAATTTCTTTGTGAATCAAGATGGACCCATACATTAAGAGAATCTTAAAATTTTGCTGCAAGTAATTTAGCGGCTATGAAAAGACTAGACTCTGGTTTGAGATTTGATACTAGTGATAAAAAGCTTCTTTCAAAGTTTCCGTTCCCCTGAGAATTAAGCTACAAATAATGCTATTGGTGAATTGATAGGTAAACACGTTAGTCTGTAAAGAATTCTGAAGATGTATGTGAGGTTTCATTGTTGGGAGAAGATGGAAACTAATAGTATTCACTATTGCCATAAGATCAACATATGCAAGTGGTACAATTCAATATGAACCAAATCCCTGGGTTTGCATTAACCTCTACTATTACCAACCAAACCATGGCTGGATATCTCCACACTATATATAACAGGGTTGCCCGCCATCTCAAGGGGTTCAATGCATTGTCTTTGGTGATTCACCAATCACCAGCTTTCCAAAATGGCACAATTGAAACCAACCAACGACACTTCCACGACCAAAGGAATAGAATTGTTCTTCAAATAGGTTGTCTGCCAACAATATCCCTGTCAATATCATCAGCAACAAGGAAGAAATTCATACAAGTCACTTTGGGAGGAAGCTCATGAATCCATGCGGTTGTCGAATCCATTTATCTACAATCTTCCATCTTAAGACTGATTGGCAGACCAAGTGGAACGCCAAGAAACTAAAGAAATATTCTCCAACTCCCCTACAAGCCGCATGGAACTGAATGTCCACCTCATACATGGAATGATGAGCTAGCATCAAACTTCTTGATGTATTAAACTGTAGGTAAGGTGTTCTTATGCAATAATCCTCACAATTCTGGTTGCAATCCTGAGTTTGAGAAAAAACAATTGTGGAGGACATGTATTGACAAGAAAATAGAATCAAGCAAGATACACATTGGATGCTTGCAAGGTCTCAGGAAGTGATAAAGCATACAGGCTGAAGTCAAGAAAAAGAAGAATTCAATTATCAAGTTCTTCACCACATCTAATCAACAACACGAATATCAAGTTTTGTGGAAATGTTTGTGAAAAGCTAAAGCCTTCTACTAGCATGTTCATAGTTGAAAAAAATGCAAAAACCTGTCCATTCATGCCTAATCACCCAAAATCAATACGCTTTCTGGTGTTCCTATGAGATAAAAAAAACACGGTGAGGATCCTTCCATGAAAGAAACGTAGGAAATGGACAGTTTTTCTCGGAAGATACTTCTTGGATTGAAGTTCATGCATGACTATGTGTACATGAACACCTGAATTTCCATGATCTTTCTTCACAACAGGGTTCACTGAAAACATCACAAAACTACTTTTACGCAAAAAAAAATCTTCAATCTACTTCATCATATCTTTGCCTTATCAATTATGTATACACTGTGTACGTAGTACACTTTTTGCAATTTGTGTAGTATTCAATCCGTACCTATGTTGTACTTTGTTCGTCACATGCGTAATGTGGAAGGTTAACGTGTGTGCAGGATAGTCCGACACTTAATGGGCTGGTCAAAGCTCAATATTCCATCTGCTGACAGTTGATGGTGTCATCGTCATGGTACAACTTGATTCTGCCCCTTCCCTCCCACTAAAAAGTGTATTAGGCTGGTGTATCAGAGAGTGTATCTGGAGAAGCCTTCTTTTTTAATCAGTTCATTTGGATGGAGGTGCGGACGTGCCATTACAAAAGTCTGAAAAAACTCTTTTCCCCCAATGCACTCCCCAATACANTGTATTGAGATCCCCTCCTAAGTAGTTGGAGGTGTGTTAAGATGGTTTATTTTAGAGTGTAGATGTGGGAGCCTTTTTCATTGAAGTAGTTTATTTAGATGGAGGTGCGGACCTGCCGGCACAAGTCTGAAAAAACTTTGTTCCCCTAATACACTCCCCGATACACTTCCCTAATAAACTAGAAGGTTCTGGGGGGGGGGGGGGCATGTTTGATCAAATGGTGGCCATAACCCAATGTGGATATCGCCTTAAGTTGTCATATAGATGTTTATTGAAGGAAACACGGCATTTAGGACCACATGCTTCATGTAACATGAATACAACGTACAAGAATAACCAATATGTAGTTCAAAGGATACATGTAGGCTTCTTAAGAAGAATTACAGTGTATGCACATTCCTTTTGAACCACAAGAATCTAATTGAGAAACATGGACATATCATTTTGATGTAGAAAAGATTAAGCTGAATTCGACTAAAGTCCTAGTGTTGTAAACAGTGAGAATCTTGATGTAAGCTTCTGAGAAGTATCCTTGAATAGGATGAACCATACACAGGTATCAAATTGTATTAAAGGAGGATGATTAACCATAACTCAGTGCCAACATTTTGTTTCCTAAAATCATGTAAAAAGATCCAGTCTTTCACGTTATCCGTCTCACAATATGTTGAGACCTAGTCAAGAAAGTCCCGGGTTGGGTTGTTTTCTATGCCACAACACATCCAGGTGGATGAGGATACGGATTACAAGAGAAAATACATCACCAGACACCATAAACGTGAAAACTTGACTACATTTCTCATACAGTGGCAGTGCGACATGTAACACAATAGCTTAGAGCCCATTACAATCTAAGAGAAATATATCTTCTTATCAAAAGTTGCTTTCATTAAAATGGACCAGCATTACAAAATGTGTCATGATGTCTCGACGAAAGGGGAGGGACATGTTATGCTCGTGATATGCACAACTAGATAACGTCGTTAAAAGTGGATTTTTTGGTCTTGCACTAATGGCCCACCATGTGAAAGCTTCTGAAATTCTATGCCATCACATTTACATAATCATTTAGAACTACCCTAACTGCCAGCATTCTTTCTGAGATTTTCTATTCAACATTCACTATGTTCCACAGTCATGAACGAAAGCATCGCAAACCATGTCGATGGCTCTTTATTGTTTGGAATTCGGAAGATTCTAGAATTCTGTTTCAAATAGCCTTGGTTTCTTGAAAACAATTCAACCTAACAACAAGTTCTCTTGATTTTTCCACTCATTGTGTGTCTTAGCATGCACCACGCTCTTCAACCACAAGTCCCTGAATTTTCCTTTTTCCTGTTGTAGCAGTTGAACATGTTTTTTCAAATGTTTCCACAGATGCATAAGTAGATTCAATTCAAATTAGAATTAAAAAAGTCACATTTTTCATGAGTTTATTGTTGTACCACCTTCTACTTGGGTACCGCAGACAAGTTCGACGACTGGAAACATTCTAATTAGTCTTTGTTGATGCAATGCTTAATAATCATGGATGATAGACCTCAGAAATGTGTATTTTAAACAGTGTTGTATAATTGAAGTTAAGATTTTGTGGGAGAGAAAGGTACTTCATGTTTGAAATAATTTGGTTGCACTAGTTCAAGGAAATGAAACATGGATAGGGTAGGGTCGTGGGAAAATGATCTTTAGATGTGCATCAAGGTAGCAGGTAATCATGGAACTGCATGGCAGGTCCATGATGTATGCTTCTAGGGAGCTTTGGGGTTCTTTAGACAAGGAGTTTTCCCGCTGTTGTTGCAGAATTTGGGTAGTGGGTAGTTGGTAGACAGCTTTGTGGACCCTCGGCCAGCCCATGATGTTCCTGCACATGAGGGGTTGAGGTATGGATTGAATGTTAGGGCGCAAGGTGGTTTCTTATAGAAGGGAGGATGAGGGAGCACGGACGTGCCTTAGGGCAGTGTGATGATGACAGGAAAGGGTTGCTTGGGGCCATATGTGGTGCAGAAAGATAATTTCATCCTAGTTTGATGGGGGAGGGGGAACCAGGGGAGAGAAGTCAGACTGGTTTGTGTGGGATGTATAGGAGAGCCTGAGAATTTCCGGGACAAATACAGGGTGATGCATGGAGGAGGGTTTAGCAATGGGTATCAAGTTGCACTGTAGGCAGGTTAACACTTAGCATGTAGTGTTCTGATAGAGGCGGTGAAACAGCAATGCGCGCAGGGTGATGGTTCCAAAACATGGGGGTTTCAAGGTGTAACATGAGGGGTTGAGAGGTCAGTTGATGAGGGACATGTAAGAGGGATATGGATGTGCATAAACAGGATAGTTTAGCACATTTACATGTTTTCTGAGAAAATGCATAGATAGAAAAGCATTTATTGTATGTTGTGAGGGGTATAAGGAGAGGGGGCCAAGACAAACGCCGTAAAAAAAAATGTTGTGATTTACATAGGTTGGGAGGGAGGGGACTCTTGTGATGGAGGAGAGAGTGTCAGACAGGGTCATACCCTTTTTGGTGATGAACAGGAGATATCTTGGAATGATACGAGAAGAATTGAATATAAACATTCTGTAAAGAAATGTGATTTCATGTTTACTGGAGGGTTGACTACATGGCGCAGCCTTGTCCTTTATCTTCAAAGAAGATACATGTATAATGGCTATGTTTGGTAGGGTTCTGGTCAACACCTCTAAGGAGCTAGCCAGAGATGGAAAGAGGGTGGTCATTTCTGTACCATAAAATGAGTTGGTGTTAGCTGCTTTGGTCGCTATGGGGTTTGTGGAGTTAGGGATTGGATGTGATTTGCTGAGGAGGCCACCAGTTTTTCTGATGGTGGCAAGTATTGGCCTGGATTCAAATCTCTTTGCCACGGCTCATTGAACTCATAGTTCTCTAATAAAATTTTCAGAATAAGGCAGCACACATTAGTTCTAAGGGAAGGAACAGACTCCTGAAGATGAGCATGCTATATGCAAATGTGGTTGGCTAGGCCTGCAATACTATAGCCATATGTGAAGTTACAGCCATGGAAGAGACACATCTGGTACTTCGTACATTGGCCAATGGAAGTGAAGGCCAACCCCTTTTCCTCTTTGACATAGGTGATGAGTTGAAAATCCTTGAATATCACCAACACTGAGAAAAAGCTGAACTGCAACAAGGAACAGAAGAAAGAGGGAGATAGAGAGTGTGAAACAAGTGGATATAAGCTTTTGATGGGGGAGTGATGGGTGGGAAATAAATAGGGATGAATCCTTGAAGGGGAGGAAACATTTTGTTATCGGAGGGGGTTGGGGTGAGGTTGTGTTTTGGTCTGTGTTTATGTTTTGGTATGAGTGGGCTACATGTTGATGGAGTTCAAATGTGAAGAAGTGGTGGTTTGCAGTCAGGTGGTTGTGACCATAGTGGTCTCACTCTTGGGTGGATAGGTTGATAAATAATAGTTTGGTTTTAGGGGTGAGGCTGATAGCAACATGGTGGTGAGATTGGGGTGTAAGGGATGGGTTTGTGTGACGGCCTTGTGTGTGCCATTCCTGACACACATTCAAGGGTCCTAAACAAAGTGGAGGTGGAGAAGTTCCTGAAGGATTGGGTGAGTGTAGCCTTGCAACACTTGGATTTTAAAAAGTGGTTTAACATTGCCCTCAAAGAATCCGTGTAGTTTGCGACAAATCACAAGTACTGTGTCACTGGGGTTGTTATAAAGGTGCTCACTGAAAGCAGGGCAGATCCTATAGACTAAGAAATGCGGTTAAGGGAGCCATTTGGGAGTTATGGTTAATCAGGGCCATTTCATACACTAGTTCTTTAGTGTGTACCTTGATTGTGCTCTATTGAAAGGCGGTAGCTTACACCCATCCCACACCATGTCCATAGTGTATTAGGAAAGTGTACTTTTATCTTCTGTGACAAAAAACTTCTCTCCTAAAGAAGGACCCGAGTGCGTGGGGCTAGTGTATGTGGCAAGTGCACTCTGTCACCCCACAAAAGTACACTACAAGTGCACTCAATGTGCTCATTTGTCTCATGTGTCCGTGCACCCCTTCCATTTTGTCTTGTATGGCCAAAACATTATTTTCTTTGGGAGGACCTTAGTGTGTTGGGCTAGTGTATGTGGCAAGTGCGTTGAGTCACCATACAAAAGTACACTGAGAGCACACTCAATGTAATTATTTGTCTTATGTGTCCAAGAAAACATTACATCTTATCTTACATGACCAAAAAAATCTTTTCTTAGGAAGGACCTGAGTGCATGTGGTTAGTGTATGTGGCAAGTGCCCTGAGCCACCACATAAAAGTACACTGCGAGCACACTCAATGCGTTCATTTGTCTTATGTGCCCGAGCACACATTAAGTTTTGTCCTATATGGCCAAAACATTCTCTTCTTAGGAAGGACCTCAGTGCGTGGGGCTAGTGTATGTGGCTAGTGCGGTAAGTCTCCATATAAAAATACACTCAAAGCACACTGAGTGCACTACTTTCTTGCATGTGTTTGAGGACACCATATCTCTTTGTCCTTTCTTCAAGAGCAGTTCTTTTAGAAAGGAATTTAGTGCATGAAGCCATTGTTTAATGTGAGATATGTTTTTCTTTTTTGGTTTGCAGGTGTTTTTTACATGAGACACTTCTGTGTTGAAGTGTCATACGTGAAAAATGTGCTCATCATACAGGGAACCACAATCAAATTAGATGACATGTGTGGTTTGGTTTTTCTGTTTTTGAAATGAAGTGTTTTAACATTTCTATCTCCATGTGTCTTATAAACATTGTATTCTACTAGGTGCATTTGTAGCCAATAGTTTTTTGTAAATAATATTAGTGAAACTTGAACTAATGTTTTCCACTCAAAATACAATTTTTTTCAATGTAAACTGTTTTTTCATCCATGTGGGCAATTATTTCTTGAATATTATCCAAGAAACAATACTGTCCGAATGAATTGTTCAAATGTATCCCTATATCCAAGGTCATTCATGTGCTACCGATCTCCTTTCTCCCTATCACTACTTAACCATTGACTTGTACTATACTACATGATATCGTCTGGTTCTCGCTGCAACCAGCTGTCTGCGTCATAGTTGACGGCCTGCTATTCGCAGATAAATGTCTAGCTAATAATTTCATGTCATGTTTGTCTTGACATCCTTTTGCTCACATGTTCTATTGCAACAGTTCTCACAAGATGGTCTAGATGGACCCCCCAGGGTACGGGGGTAGTGCACGTGGCGAGTGCACCCAAAATGAGTGTCAAAGTGCACTTATCACACACTGAGTGCGCAATCTTTATAGAAGGAGATGAATACTCTGCTCGGTTGAGAGCTCCTTCTTGAACAGAAAACCTTTGGCGTTTGCAAAGTCAGACCGCAACGATGAATGAGAAAACGTGGATGTTGCGATGTTTACAACCCAATTTGACAAGAGTTTAAGGGCAAAGTTTTGTAGCCTTCCTTGTCTCTAATCGTGTATTGACATGTTGTGAACCTCTTCAATTGCAAAGTGCAAAACAATAGCTCTCTGAAAATCAACTCTGGCCAAATGAGAGGAAATGATATAGGGCAAGAGAAATATTCTTTTTGTGAAGAAAGCCAATCGTTATCCGAAATCAAACATTGAGAGAAAAAATCAACTGGTTTGTATTCTACATAGCAATTCTTGTCATGAGTAAGATTTTCAGGTTAACCGAAACCACCAAAGTTATCGATCCAAACTGCCGACGATGTTTTCTGCATGCCATTACTTTGTATCTAAGTTTACATGCTCGTGTTGAGCTAACTACTACTTGAGTGCCGATGAATTACAAGTGAAAGACGCAAGACGGAACCACATACACGTCCCTTTTTGCTCGCCAAATCACCGGGTGCTCACTAGACGACATGATTCTTCACCACTGTTTTTAAGCGACATTGAAGACTTAATTAATCACAAACCTTAATCTGGTTTGAACGTAAAACATTGCAAACAATCTCGAACTTGAGATTATCATTATCACGCACTGAGTGCGTGATACGTGCTCTTTCTCACCGAAAACAAGTACAATGACCCATATACACTATCCCTTGCACTAGGGGGGTCTAAGTGACAAAATGACGTCATCCCATAATCTCAGACGACCATGCGTTAGCTTATGGAGATGCGGACTGTTGGTAGAAAATGATGGCCATCACTTGTCGACTTCAACAAATGGAATGTCTGCTGCTTGATTCGAGCGGCAAACGGATCAAAAGGTGCTGAAACTTCCAGGCAGCAAGGATACTTTGTGTTTCAATACAGCGATAGAAGTTATGACTCGACTACAAACATATCACAATCACAAAGAACAAAGAACTACGTCTACGTTTGAAGTCATTTTCTTTTTCAAGATTTAGAGAAACAACCCAGAAACTGATTGTGATAGAATCAAAATTTGGAAATCATTTAAGCCTGGGGAAAAAAAGAGAAGTGAGAAGTGAATGGTGAATAGATAATGAGTGATTGCTACTAGAGAGAGAGAGAGAGAGAGAGAGAGAGAGAGAGAGAGAGAGAGAGAGAGAGAGAGAGAGAGAGAGAGAGAGAGAGGGAGAGAGAGAGAGAGAGAGAGAGAGAGAGAGAGA
>SZWC01010133.1:24424-56027 GCA_023375785.1 Penium margaritaceum
AGATAGAGAGAGGGAGAGAGAGAGAGAGAGAGAGAGAGAGAGAAAGAGATGGACATGAGGAGATATAGATGGAGAGAGATGGGGGTGGAGAGAGAGGAAGAAATGGTAAGAAATTGAATATGGGAGTACACTGTTTGCATGCACTGGTTGTATAGTGTATGGTGTTAGTGCGAGACATTATATCATACTGTTGGAGTGCACTAGAATGGTAGTGCATGATTTCTCCACCATTGGACACACATGTTTTTGAGAAGATGAACAATTCCCTAACGTAATGAGTGTTGTTCCAAAATAGGTTTCTACCAGTTGGCCGGTGATTGTAATGAGGTAACCTATCGTCAAGGGGATACTTCCCTGTACTACTTGAAGGTAGGTGGTGGCTACCATGTTCTGAAAGGGTAATAGTGCTTCCAAGAGGGAGGGATAGACTTGGCAACCAATGGCTGTTCTGGCCAGGTCAAATACACCTACAAAAGTGCCATCGTAGGGGACAATAGTGGTGCACAAGCCCTGGCTACGCTTGTGAAACTTATGGAGGTGTTTCTTGACCATGTGAGTTTCACCTTCGTCTGTGTCTTCTTGCAAAAAGATGATGTCCTTTGGGCTAATGGTGAGATTGGGAGTGAGGGCTGGTTCACCTTGTGTGGTGGTGACGGTTGTTCCACCCTAGATGATAGTGCCTGCTGGCGTTGGAGCTAGGTTTCTAGTGTTTATCTGGGCTTTGTTTTTGCCTACAGTAGTAGTGAATGGGAGACAAGGGATTGCTTTTGCAAAGTTGGATTTGTACCTCATTTCACTACCAAAGAGCTGGAGAGTGGAGTCCTCATTTTTTTGTGAGGGACCTTGGTCGTGGTTTGGATCAAAATGAGGCTGCCTCATGTCCAATGGATCGGTGACATTGATTTACTGTATTGGCCAGGGCAGGGGAAGGGATTTTTCTCATGCTTGGTGGTTTTGTGGCTCTAAGGGATCTGGTGTGGGAGAAAGGCACTTGTCCCATGGGATGGAAGGTAGGGTTAAACCCCACTTGTAGAAAACCGCCTTCATGTGGGGGTGTGCTGATGCCCAAAGGTAGGGTGGTGTTGTTTGGGTNATCGGTGAGATTGATTTACTGTATTGGCCAGGGAAGGGGAAGGGATTTTTCTCATGCTTGGTGGTTTTGTGGCTCTAAGGGATCTGGTGTGGGAGAAAGGCACTTGTCCCATGGGATGGAAGGTAGGGTTAAACCCCACTTGTGGAAAACCGCCTTCATGTGGGGGTGTGCTGATGCCCAAAGGTAGGGTGGTGTTGTTTGGGTGGGGTTATGTGTGGTGCACATGGGTGATTGAAGAGAATGATCATGCAGGGTTTGCTGCAGTGGAGTTTTTCTTTGCGTTGGGAGAGAGGTTGCAATCCCAAAAGGCAATGGATTGAGAGAATTCACTTCCTATATCAGACGGGTGGTGTTTGATAGCTTTGTAGGCAATAGAAGAATAAAAAAGCTGATTTTTGTGGTTTCATTAACTTTGGCATTCATGCTAGGTGATGCATAAAGACAATTGTGCCTACAAGGAGAATTCACCTTCCTGTAAAAGGAAGGTGAATTCCCAGGTTCCCAGGTTCAGGTGGTAGAGGTCGTACGTGTGCAAGGCAAAGGGGTTTTTGGAAAAATGTATACCATTACAGGTGGGAGTGTGAGCTGTGGGGGTCGCAAGAGTAAGGGTGGAGGAGAGGGGAGGATGAGAGGAAGGTGTGGGATGGTGTTGGGTGGAGATGAAGGGGGAGGGAGGCATATGTTTTGAGAAGGGCAGAAGGAGAGGGAGGATGGCGTAGACTACTACAAAACGCCCACTCCTCACACATTCAACACCTTTAATCTAGAATTCAATTATTTTTACAAATCACAGAAAAACAAGAAGTTAAAAGAGTTCCTTGGAAACGGAAAATGAGACCTTTTAATTCTTATAGAAACTCGATTTCAATGTTGTTGGTATGGGACTTGAAGAGCTTGAGAATGAAACTGACCGGAGAAATGTGTTCACAATCCACAAAGTTGAGATAACGTACATCATCCTTTTTATCTTGACCTTTGAGCCATGCTTTCTGAGGCTTCTGTTGGATGAACACCCAGGCGTCCATGTCAAGTGTCGAATTCCATCGTGTTTCAGTTTCCAAGTGCTAAGACTGATACGTCTTACCCACTTCTGTGACATGGGACATGAGTGACTGCCACCTTTGAGTTAAGCGGTGGCAATAACAACAATGATTTGCGCCTTCCGCATGATATCTTTCATGTGCTTCACGGTTGCATATGCAATGTATCCAAGACAAAAAAAAATACGTTCAGATTTTGTAAACACCGACTACTGCGAGATGAGCCTCTTTTCAATCATGTTTTCATCAGTGGACTCATTGTCCCGAGTGATGTAGAACACCCTGCCCCACAATCACCAATCCTTCAGAGTGGTACACAGAGAAAGGAACGTTATCTCAACTCTTGGGCTGACTGAGATGGCAGGAAACAAGCGATAGTAGTTTTTCATATTGTAGTCGCTCACACAATGGCCGGTAAACCCCAAGCATTTCATGTTGGCATCACTTCTCTAGGTTTTGGTTGTGAAGGACATTGCTCACTTCACATTTGGATGTACACATGGAACGCCACAGCAGCCTGGAAAAAAATACTGCAATATGGTCATGCGGCCTCAGATTCTGGAGAGTCTTTGTTTTTTGTTGAAAAGCACTATCGAGATTTTTCCATTACATAATGTGAACATGAAGAGATGGTTTGAAAGTTATCTGGATGAGAGGGGGGATTGGTGGGTTGGAAGTAGACTGGACGAGGAACCCCTCCACTCAATCTCCCTTCCTAAATCTAAGTACACCCGATTCAGATATGATTCCTTCTCCCAGGAATCATAGTCTTGATACCGTGCACATATGGTATACATACTGTTGTATCACAATTACTGGCAATTGATGTGAACCCTTATGTAAAGCCGTCATTGAAGACCCTGGATCATGGAGACTCAAAACCTCCCTCCTCCAAACTGAATAGGATAAATGAATTTTCACCAGTACATCCCCTTCCTTGATAGTGCACAAGAAATACCTTAATACAAAACAAGAAACATGAATAAAAGAAGAATCCATCCACCAAAAAAGGAACATGGCCCACCTCACACATAGAATGCCCCACCTCAGCCACACACTCAATGAAAAAAATGACACAACTGTGCTCCTGCTCATACAGGTCACCACACAATAGCTGGACTTGCGCATCCATTGCAAAGTTCCCTTCCTCTCTGTAGCATGAGGGCCAGTGTGGCCCTCCCCTTCTCACGGTCATGAGGGGTGGTGTGACACCATCCCTCACCACGGCAAGGACTGGCCAGCAGCCAGCTCTTCGCTGGCCGCCGGCCAGCCGGCTGCCCGCTGGCTGGACGGCCAGCAGCCGGTTAGGTGACCAGCCAGCCATCTGCCGGCCACCTGCTGGCCCCTGATTGAGTTGGGCGCTCGATCTGCAGCCAGGGGGGCACGAGGCCTCATGTCTTGAGGCACGCGGCCTCATGTCCTTGCCCTCGCACGCCCTCCTCTCTAGCAAACACAAGTGAGGAGAGGGATGAAGTGAGAGCAAGAGTGAGCTATGCACGAGAGATGTCGTTGTGAAACCAAAAAGTGTATCTCACACGTAACAATACTACGCCAACACGTAGGAAACAAAAATCGAGTTCCTCTATGAAAACCACAAGTTTATAAACTGGAAATACTCATGAAAACTCATGAGTTTGGGGTAGTACATGCCTTGTTTGGAATTCTGAACGAGGGGTGAGGTAAAAATGGAAATGGGCCTTCGCAGACTCAAAATATTTGAGTCCCCGCGCCCATGTAGCTAATAAAGATTGCCCCCAAGAGTGAGGAACAGGGGAAAACCCTCCAGCAACCTCTGGATGCCATTCTCTGAACTCCTACAATGACTTCCTCTTAAGAACTGGAGAGCAAAACTTGTTACACTAGTTTTTTTAGTCATACGCTCCTCGTGACTGACTGTGCGATGATTCTTGCGGCTACTTGACATTTGAAATGCTGCATGTAGCCCCAAAGATAGCCAGAACGCTATAGGGGCTTACGGGCTTACACATTAACCCGTTTAAGCACCATAAAGTGTATTAGAAAGCTCTTGAGGAGCCCTTCTCTTTTACAGCTCCTCTAAGCTTCTCCTTCTCCCCTGAGGGCCACGTGGATTTTTTTGGGACAGGGTGGGAAGTTTCCATCCCCAAACCACTGATTTATCTCCCTTCCTCAAGACTCTCTCTACCCTCCTTCAACCAAAAATTGGGGCAGTGCCATTCCCTAAGACCAGGGACTCTCACGGCATTAGAGGAAAAGAAAAATGAGGAAGGCAATGCTCAAGGAGTTTTTGGAGGCATTCCCATCACTAGGGGCACAAGGGAGAGGCCTCCAAGGAGACGCATGACGTGCCAAGAGGATTATAGAGGAGGTCAAGGAAGACCCAACGAAAGAAAATGAAACAAGAGGATTGATGGAGGAACGTGTGAGAGTGAAAACTTTAGGTTAGAGTTTACCCCCCTCCCCTCCTCCTCATCTATTGAGTAGTTCTCAATTCCTTGTCATCTCTTTGTTTTTTTGTTGATTTTATCAACCTAGGTTTTCTAGCCTGCCTCATGTTGTAAGTCACAATTTAGGGTACAAGCTTGAATCCATGCGATTGTTCCAACCGTGGCGGTGTAGGAAAATGGTCTTTTTCTCCCACGTGATTGTGCCAACCGTGGCGGTGTAGAAAGTAGTGTTTTTATCCCACGTGATTGTGCTAACCGTGGCAACCTAGAAAGACAAAAATAATTCTTGGTACTACCTTGCTGATCATGAGAACAAGGATACTTTGATAGGTGACACCTATGCAAGGTTGTGGGATGATCCTTACAACAATCTTCATGTGCTAGATGCAGGGAGGATAGAATGGCAAGCACCAGACCATCCAAGGCCAAAAAGGGCAAGATAGTGACAGCTTCACCATAGAGGAGGACTCCAAATATTGGGAACCATTGTTGCAAGCACGGTTGAAAGACCAATGGCAAAGGCAAAGCCAACCCGCGCTAAACTCTGGGACACCGAGAGGCATTCAGAAGCTTTAAAAATGCTCAATGTTCATATTGCCGTGCATGTGGGTGACTCCCATGCAACGGAGGATGCGCTGGAGGACCAACCGCGCATGGACCTGGACGTAGAGCACGACATCAACAACGGCAAAGGTGATGAGGATCGCGATCATCACCACCGTGGTGTGCTGAAATCAAGCCGATCGCTTGAGAGGGGCAGGGTGCCCACCGAATCAGAAGAATCTACCAACAAAAGCAAGGGTTCCGATTGTATGGAATGCACCAAAGACAGTCATGTAGGAAGCTCTCACAAGCACGAGCCGGACGATTGCACCAAGAGGGCAATTTGCGATGATCACTAGAGGCTTGGTGAGCTGGGTGCTGAGATGGCAGGACGACTCAAGATCAGCACCAATGGTGGATGTGCGACACCACCCCAAGGAGTGAGGGCGGATCCCCCTTCCTATGATGTGGCTGCAATTAGGTGGAAACATACCCACTCGACCATTGTCGCTGACTACAGCTTCCTCAAGAAGGTGGGACTCCTTAGAGGTGTGTACATGAACCTTATCCTCTTGTAATGGATGAAGATGCACAGACAGCGGGAGGCCCTTGAGATTATCACCTACACTCTAACAAAATCAGATTTGAAGCTTATGTTTTCTAACCTACTATGCCACGTTGAGAATTACATGATGGATCTTGACCGTGATCGCTAGCTATAGCATCTAACCACTCATGAGGCAACTCACCAATGTGGCATGCTTGACATGGTGGTACAGAACATGACCTAAGTAGAGATGCAGTAATGATCGCACTGGGTCACATGTACTGATAACAGTACTAGTGGCAGCAAGGACTTGCTTACCTCAACCACATTTGAGTCGGCCATGAACATGTCTTTCCTCCACAATATGTAGACCTTTGAGAAGAGTGTGAAATTGACGGACTGGCATAATTGCATTGAGTATTTTCTATGTGTCCACAAGGCTCCACTCGATTAATGGGCCGACCTTATGAAGATACGACTTGAGGATAAGCTCTTTACATGTGTGGTCAAGGACAGGGGTGCGCAACAGCCACACCTAAAGTGGCAGCCTATGCCGTAGGAGGATTTCTGCGTTATCATGCACAAAAAGTGCATCCTTCGTGAGGACGTATATTACACATTTCATAAGATCAAGGACTTCAGACAGCTGGATAGCTTGCTTGAGGCCTACTCGACAGTGTTCACCTAACTTGTGGAGGGAGCCAAAAGCTTCATTAGTGCGATGGGACTCAGAACCTCAAGTACCCAAAGTGCTTTTTGTTGGAGTATTTCTTTGTTGGTCTTGCCAATGAGAAGCTAGAGGAAAAGACAACCATGACGGCAATGGGCCAGGCTTGGACAATCAGGAGGGTGTTGCGCAACTACACCACTGAAGTGTATTAGGCAAACCCGAGGCACTACTTGGATGCACAGTAAAAAATGCATGCAAATCAAGGCCAAGACATGCACATGGACACTACAGGGACTTGGAGGATAGCCTGGCAACTAGGCGGGGTCAAGGGCAAAGAGCCTGAAAATCCTACAGAAAAATAAATGGATGGGCACATGGTCCCTAACCACAAGAACAACTGCAAAACTGATGAGCTGCAGGCGGCCCGTGAGCAACATATCCTTCCGTGATGGACTCTTCCACAACATCATACAACATGACCACTGAAGGACTCAATTCCCTAATGTTGCTGTTGGTGGTCAAGAGCCAACAATGTTGGATATAATTGCAGCACTTTGTGGGGATGGTGCAGCAGGAGGTCGTGGAAAGGGCTGTGGACAAGGCTGCGGCCGTGGCAACAGGCCCGATCGTGGACATTGAAAAGGACATGGTGCATGTTTTCCCCACAAATGAGTGAAGTTTGTGGGGACCAATCAACATTTTAAGCGGATCACGAGTGTGGTTTCATTTTTTTAGACGTGAATGTAAAATAATTTGAATATCTGATGAGTTGAAACTTCTCCATTGTTTTCTCCCTTCTCGTTGAATTTCATTCTACACCTTCTCACTGATATTTTCCACTAAACCTTGCATCTTAAGAGATGATGCATGATCGAACATGCTTAGTGATAGTGACACCAACCATTGTGCAAGAGGCGTGTGATGTAGTCATTGAAATGATTACCCTCAAAGCTGTGAGTTCAATCATGTTCGCGATAGCTTTGGTCGACTCTTTTGACCGAGTCAAGAATAAAGACACAAATGTGGTAGCTGAATTCGCGTATGCCCACAAGATGTGGAATCAAGTAGGTGAACCATGGGAGTTGCAGTACCCGCTATACTGATTTCATGCTTACCACAAAATTGGCTTGTTGTTTTCAAGCATGTTCACTTGGAAGAGTTGAGGAAACATGAAGATGCAATTCAAAGGACACCTAAATGGTGTTTCCATGAACATACTCACTGACACTAGAGGGGATGCCTCCTTTTTTAGCCTTGGCTTTACATTGTTTGGTGGGCCTTAAGTGCAAGCGATCGAATGGCACAATGGTTGTCTGTGACAACCATACAATACTTGTAATTGATACATGTAAAACAAAAATTTGTATTCAAGGGTACACACAGAGTATGACATTGAAGGTGCTCAATCTTCTTCACCACATGGTGCTAGGCAATCCTTGGCTCTACAAACATAAGGCTATGATGTGCTTTGAATTAAAATGCTTGATCCTTAGAAAGGGGTAAGGTCACTAGACGTGATACAAAGTATGGAGTTATAACCAACCCGACTAAAATTCCGTGCCAAATTGTGTGCGATGTGCGTTAAGAGACATTTTTGACAAGGATGTTGATGATTCATGGTTTAGTTACAAAAAGTGGAGGAAGATGTGAAGGGAGGTCTGCCAAAAGAAATAAAATCTCTATTGTCATGGTGTTTTAATGTATTCCAAGACCCACCGGCTGGGCTTCCAACAAAACGAAACATGGGTCACACAATTCCAGTGCAATTGGAGATGACCCCTCTGTTGAGAGCCGTGTATTGTCCTAGTTTGGCAGAAAGGCAAGAGTCTGAATTCCAAATAAAAAAACACCTTGCAAAAAAGTGGATCTAGACAAGTAGCATGTTGTATGGTGTGCAGACCCTTTTGATGAACAAAAAGGACAATGATTTACGCATTTTTGTGGACTACTGGGTGCTTATAACCCTGACGGTGAGAATTCAATTCCCCTTACTACGGTTTGTGGACCTGTTCAACGAAATCCAATGAGTCTTTCTTACCTTAGATTTATCTCAAAGGGACCATTAAATCCACATCACGAAAGATTATGTGCCCAGAACAGCATTTCAAATACAAATGGAACAATATCACTTCTAGGTGCTGTAATTTTGGTGAACGAACACCCCAAAAACCCTCCAAGGAGGAATGAAGCAAACATTCATCAAGTAACTCAGTCATTTCATCTTGGTTTTATTAGAACAAATCCCAGTATTCTCCAGATTCATAGAAGAGTATATTGAACATCTGCGTCAAGTCCTTGTGATCCTTGAGGAAGAGAAGTTCTATACAAAAGCTAGCATGTGCAATGTTACAGAAGATGAGCTTGAATGTTGTGAACACATAGCCAACAAGGACAATATCTATGTCAACTCACAAAAGGTCCAAGCTGTGGTGGATTGGTTGCACCCAGAAAATATTCGATAGATTCAGTCTTTCCTCGGCTTTGAAAAATACTTTCTATAGCCTATGCAAGGGTTTTTAACCCTGGTAGCTCCGCATACCAGGCTCACGTAAAAGGACGTGCATTGGAAATGGACATCTGACTCTGAGAATGATCTTCTCAAATTTGAAGAGCTATAACTCACAACGCTCGTCTTAACTCTTCAAGATCCATAGCAAGAGAGGGAGGTGCAATATGATGCATTGGTAGTAGGACTTGGAGAAGTCCTAATACAAAATGGTCATCCAGTTACGAATGAGAGCCAGGATCTCATCCTCGCAAAGACACGATACACGACTGGAGGTCATGAGCTCCACATAGTTGTACAAATTTTCAAGATGTGGCTTTGCTACGTCAAGGGTGCTAGGATTATTGTGACGGCCGTGACCCACCACAATGCATTGGTCCTTTCTAAATGCAACCGAACCCATCAAGACTGAAGGCATGTTGGGGTACATACCTGAGCTGATACTCATTCCCATGGGAATATCAGCCAGGACGCATCAACATGGGCAATCCATTGAGAAAAAAGCCTTTGAAACTTAAAGCAACCACCAAGGTTGGTGGGTATTTCACGGCCATTGTGAAAACTACATGTAAACACCAGATCCCTCTGCACTAGTACGATAACCCATCCAAGACATTATCCACTACAACATTTTTTTTTACAAGATTCTGATAGGATACTGTGTGGATTCTTGGTCCCAAAACACTTGGAATCTGGACAAGTATAGACTGGAGGAGACCAAAGGAAAAGTTTGGATCGGAGAAGAAGGAGATGTGTCGGACTCGAAAGACTTTCAAGCGAAGCTTGTCTCCTAGTTCCACAACCCATCGGTTGAAGGTCATGTTGGACCTAAAAAAACCGGACAAGAACTCTTGGGACACAATTGGTGGCCAGGATGGAGTGTCGATGTCCATAAGTATTGCATGACATGCAGTCTATGTCTTTGGAACAAGGCTAGTAAGCAAATGTCTGTTTCACTCCTCCATCATTTTCCCATCCTCGGGACTCCATGAGAGTGCATCAGCACGGACTTAACAACTAGTTTTTTTAGCATGGCCCAAGGCTACAATGCAATACTAGTGGTTGTGGTTCTTCTTATAAAGACAACACAATCACCTTCGTATAGCCATTAATGTGAACATACAGGAGACCAGTTTTCTTTTCTTTCAGGGTATTGTCTATTACCATGGCTTGTTCTTGCGCATTATCTCCAATGCAGACATAAAATCTGATGGTATGTCCTTAAAAAAATGCACGATCACTTTGGTAGCGAGCCGCAAATGTTGACAACATTCCACCCTAAAAGTGGATGATAAACAAAGCATGTGAATTGTACTCTCAAAAACATGCTCTGCATGTATGTCGACCCAGCCATGAATGGCTGGGACATATTCCTAGCACTGATGGTTTTTACAGTGAAAAACATGGTAAATGAGTTCAATTCGTTCACACTGTTTGTGTTGAACAGTGGTCATCATCCAATGGTCCCCTCTTCATTGGTGAAGAGTGAGACTACAAAATGACATGTTCCTTTTGTTCAAGCATTTCCTAAGTTCATAGACTCCTTGTTATATGAGGCAAAGGTTAAGCTTAAAGATGTTTGGCAATGACAAAAGACATATGCTCATGATATCCGGCATGAGGTCTCTTTAGTCATCAGTAAAAAGATGTGTCTTAGCACTTGAACCTTTAACTGAAGTTTCTAGGGGTGTGAGAACTTCTACTGAAGTGGATTGGGTTGATTACAATTATTGCATTCATCGGACAAGTGGCATACCAATTACTGCTTCTGCCAAGTATGAAGATACATGATGGGATTCATATAAACCAATACATGAAAAAAGGAATCCTTCAGACACCACGGGTAGCTCTCACTGCCGATGGCCAATATAAGGACCTTCGCCTCCTCTAGTACCCAAAACGTACGCTCCAATCATGGGTTATTAGGGATGCCTCATTTATTGGGCCGGTTGTGGACTTGAACATAACTCGTGGGAGGTCAATTCTTGATTTCCCACAGGGGTGGTCAACGAGTAGTAGAGCAAGCTAGTTGATTTTATGGATCATCGCTTTGTAGGGGGCATGATCTGAATGCAACAATAGTGAACAACATTCCCACTTGGCGGCATTCATGGATGGAAACCATAGAAGGTTGGAAAAGCCCAACATGATCATCGCGCAAACGCTCAAGCCTAAGGGGCGGAGGTCGCTAGTCGTGCTGACTACCAAGTTGCATCTTAGATCCAAGTGTTGTACACATTTTCATGTTTGACTCGTGATCAAAACTATTAATTTTCTTCACAAAGTTGACAGCTCACTATTTGGAACACCCACTTGATTTTCATGAATCGGGACAGTTCATAATAGGTGGGGCTGAATGTAGCGAGAGGGCCAACTGGGACTCCCTTTCTTGCAACCATGAGGGGTTGTCTGATACCACCTCTCACCATGGTGAGGGTAAGCCATTGGCCAACCCTCGTTGGCCGCCAGCTAGCCGGCTGGTGGTTGGCTGGACAATCTGCGACCGGTCAGGTGACCGGCCGGCCATTGGCCGGCCACCTGCTGCCCGCCAATCAAATCAGGTGCTCGATCTGCCGCCATGAGGCTGCAAGGCCTTGAGGGCCACGGCCCACGGCCCATGGCCTCATGCCCTCATCCTTGCTTTTCCTCCTCGCTCGCGAGAGCAAGTGAGGATGAGGGATATAGCAAGAGTGAGAGCAAGTTGTACACGAGAGGATTCGGCGCAAAATCACCGATCGTGCCTTGCACATGACAATTTTGCACTGATGTTTCCAAAACAAAACTCAAGCTTGTCTAGGACAAGCTACAAGTTTATAAACCAGGAAAACTCGTGTAAAATCACGAGTTTAAGGTAATATCCCCCTTGTTTAGGACCCAGAAACATGGGACAAGGTAAAAACAGAAATGGGCCTCCAGAGACTCAAAGCATTTGAGTCTCCCTACATGGGTTGTTGATGATGATTTCCCCCAAGAGTGACACGGGGGGGGAAACTCATTCAGCAAGCCCAGGATGTCATTACGGAAACTTTGACCAAAAATTCCGTGTAAGCTGGAGAGTCGACTCGTTACACTCTCCTACACCAAAAAAAATAGTTTGAATTCACAATCAGTGACCCCCTCTTTAGTCGTCACTAATGATATCCACTCGCACCAAGCACACAATTTCATCTCCTATGGCACCTCCCACGCTGAAGACAAAGTTTGCACACAAAGCACCAATGATGCAACCAAGTACTTGGCAGACATACAAAGTGAACATGATGATGTAGACAACTTCACAAGATTCTTACCCATAGAGCTTTAGAAATACCTCTTATTTCACACATTTGATCGACTCAGTAGAATAATCACCCTCATAGAGATAGCCAATGCAATGCATACACAAGCCTCACATAAATTCCCCCAAGCCTGACATGTTTTCCACTAGAGCCACAAAATGTTTCCTTGACTATTACAGTGACCTCTTCCGACCTCCCCCCCCCCCCATGTCACCCTAAGCTTAAGGAATTCATCACAATTTCTATCCAGAAGAAGGCAACTCCGAAGGGCTTGACTTTTCACCAAAATTCACCTACACAACGGTTATCACCAAATCCGCCTGGCAGATGCCGACATCAAGAAACCGGAGTTTCGAGCTCGCTATGAGCTATTGAGTTCATGGTAATGCAGTTTGGGCTTACCAATGCCCCGGTGACGTTCATGGCTATGATATACAAATCAAATTGCGTGCACCTCAAAACTTTTGTCGTGGTGTATCTTGACGACATCTTGGTGTATAGTCGCACCCCGGAGGAGCACGATGGACATCTCCAAAAAATTCTCAAGGATTTACAAAGAGAAGTTTTTTGGAAAACTCTCACAGTGCAAATTTGGTCCCCGTTTGATCGAGTTTTTGGGTCACGCCATCAAGGCGGACGAATCACAATGGATTCAAGAACAGTGGGAGCACTTGCTGATTGGTCGATGCCGACCAACTTTCGAGACATTCAAGTATTTCTCAGCTTCTACAATTACTACCGATGCTTTGTACGGGATTACATCCAAGTGTCAGCGCCTCTCCCCAACCTCACTCAAAAAGAAAATGAGTGGCGGTGGGGAGACAAGGAACCAGAAGCGTTCACTGATTTGCTAGACGCTCTGACCTCGGTGCCAGCCCTACGATTAGCTGGTCTAATGGTCGGCTACGTCATGGCTACGGACGCCTTAGATCAAGCCATCGACTCGGTCCTCCTATAAAACAATGGCATCGGAGAACAACCAGTTGCATACATGTCACAAAAACTGTGAAGACCGGAACTCATCTATGTCATACACAAGAAAGAGATGTTGGAGGTCGTGCATGTCTTTAAGACATGGCGATGCTATCTTGAATACCGCTGATGCAACGTGCGCACCAACCATCATGCGTTGAAATATTTGAAGATGCAACCAAACCTCAGTCAACGTCAGACCTGATGGATGGAGTTCCTCAAATCCGGGCTCAACTGCGATACTGAGTATTGGCCAGGAAAACTCATCCTAGCAGACGCATTCAGCCGCAGACCACATCTGATGACTGAAATGGAAATGTAACAGCTGCAGCAAGATTCGTACCGCAAATAGTTGTTCACACAAGGCTACGACCAGCATGGCGGATATGACAATGCTTAATTCTGGTATGACGTACCTTATTGGTGATGATGATTCACTTGCCAGGTGGTCGTTCCCCCAAGCAATGAACTCCGCCGCATGCTTCTCGAAGAATTCCATAATACCGGTCCAGGTGGACATTTCAGAGAGGACAAGCTGCTGAAGAAGCTGATAAGACACTTCTGGTGGGAAAAGATGCAATCAAGCATCGCCAACTTTTGCAAATCTTGGGACACGTGTCAGCGACTACAATCCCATCGCACACGGCCACCTGGACTTGTACACCCACTCCCCATTTTGACGGAACCATGGACTGCTCCATGGACTTCGTCAAACCGGAGGGATATGACACAATCATCTTGGTTTTCGACAGGGTTTTCAAAATGTTCCACTTTGTTTCGGAAAAGACCATAGTCACCGTCGAGGGGACAGCACGGCTGTTTCTAAACAACATTGTGCAGTTACACGGTGCAATGAGTACCATCATGAGTGACAGGGACGCACGATTCACCAGTTGTTTCTGGCTCAAACTGATGACTGGCTGCCACAGTTGGATCCAACTTTCAACGGCGTTTCATCCTCAAAGCGACGGTTTGACCAAGCGGACCAATCAGACACTCAAACAAATTTTCTGAACATTATTCGAACCTCATGTGACGGATTGGCCACAAAAACTCCCGACCGCATACAACTCGATGATCTCCACCGCAATGGGTAAAAATCCGTTTAAAGTAGTATATGGCAAAATAACCGCCACACAAGCCGGACTTCACAGCCAGAGTAACATTCCCGCGGTTGATGTTCAACACCGCAACTTCTCCACCATCTGGGATGAAAGACAACATACACTTGCAAAGACACAAGCGGCTATGAAACAAGCAGCTGACCGACATTGTAGCAACGATGTTTTCACCCTAGCAACACACTTCTTCTTTATTTGGCCAACATCAAGCTTTTTGGGGCCAACTATTTGAAGATAAAACCGTGATGGTTGGGACCATTTGAGATTGAGCGCATGCAAACCCCCATGGTGGCACGACTCTAACTCCCCAAAACTGTGCATGTTCATCTGATGTTCCATATCAGCAGACTCAAGCACTACCAAGACCCTGGAGAGAACTTCCCTGATAGAGATGTACCTCCCCCTCCTCCTATACAAGTGGACAAGGACATATAGTACGTCATCAAGGACATCCTCGGCCATCAAAATCTGGGCAAAACAACTAAACATCTTGTCAAGTGGCACGGGTACGACACCGCGCATAACAGTTGGGAATCCTAAGGCAACCTCAAAGATGTTGATCACCTAGTCGAAGCATATTACCGCCGTCACCGGGCCACATCTCTAGGCGCGTCAGGACGTCAAAACTTAAGGGGGGGAAGTGTTGCATACTAGACATACACGAGTCCCTAATTCTTCTGAAAGGGCATTCCTGTCATTGCACAAATAGCCCACCGTACATAGAAAGCTTTATTTCCACTTCGACGGTTGAGGGCAATCTGGTTTGTTGCCCTCAGCCTCCGATACACCTTCGTGCATCTTCTGACTGAGGGATTTCTTGGTTGCTTCCAAGACTTGCTGCTGCTGACGTGGCGACAGTGTCCAATCAGCTGGCGCACTAGCAAGCAAGCAGGTGGAAGAAAAAGAAAGGGTTATGTTAGGGAGACGCTCAAAGTCTCATAAGCTTCAACAGCTTAGTGATGACAAGTACACAGCATAGATACCTGCAGCAGCACACGGCGGGTGACGCACGCGGCAGTGTCGATTTGTCCTAAAACCTGCACAAACCACTGTTTTTGCCAATAGCTCAGTGTAGAGGTATCCAAACATGACACCGTCAAAACCTAGAGATGCAGAATCTTGAGCCAGACGCTATGACTGATCACATGCACAGTTCCAGCATTGGTCAGTGGACAGACAATGCAAAACATGCAAATCAGGCATAGAATCCAGTTCACCAAGAAAAATCTAACGACTATAGAAAAATCGCTGAGCATCTAAGTAAGCACCCAGGACGGTGTGGCAGCTCTCTGGTAGCTACTGGTGGGTGGAACCACCAACCGTTGATGCTTCGGTGCCAAATGGGTCCGCATCAGGGATTTGCACGAGCATGGACATGGCCGAGTGGTCACAGTAAGCTGTACAAACAGATGGGGACGACTCACATTACAACACTCCCCCATGTCTCGATGGTAAGCATGTCCATACATGTGCAAAACTGACACATGTGCGGAACAAGATGCTCAATTTTCCATGCTCTCACACTCCGTTCTTAGTCACTCTCAGACAAAGGGCGAACTCCGAAAAGAAAAATGGCCACCATGAACTTTCCGCGTTCAAGTGCCTTGATCAAGAAGTCAGCGCCCGCTGCGTGTCCGTGTCGACCCAGATGACAAAGATCACTTGTCGCACTACAAGATCATGTACAAAGTGATCCTCAATACCAATGTTCTTCGTGCATGCATCAAATACACCACTGTTCTCTGCAATGGCAAGAGCACTCTGGTTGTCACACCGTAGAATGACATAAGGCACAGATTGACATAGCTCACGAAACAGACGCTACTACCATATCGCCTCAGCAGCCCCAGCCCCTCGGGCAACATACTCATCCTCTAATGAGCTTCTTGTGATGCAATCTTGCTTGACGTTGCCCCACGACACAACAATGCCATCCACCAGGTACACGTAGCCCGTCCGACTGTGCCCATCAGGACTCCACGCCTTGTCAGTGTCTGTGTAACCATCAACTGCCACCAAACACTACCGTCAAAAGCAGAGTCTGAGGTACGGTGTGGAGACCATGAACCATACCACATGCAGAGCTACGTAAAGGGCTCTTGCTTGAGGTCACTATGAAAAATCTACAAGGAGATTGACGGCAAAGGCAATGTCGAGTCGTGTGGTAGTGGCCAAGTACATGAGAGATCCAATCGGGTGCGAGTACACGATCACGTCCACTTTCTCCCCTAGATGTATGGGATCATCCATCTTCAGAGCATCCTACCTTTACAACATCCTATCCTTTAGGTATGATGGGGGAGGAGGCTGCGGGAACTACACCAAGAAGGTCATCAAACTGCTTCCCCACAATGGTGGTGTAACGTGCCTGATGCAACAAGAGTGTCCGCTGCTAATGATCACACATGATCTCTATTCCAAGGTCCTTCATCCTATAGGCACAGTTGCGAGACCAAGGTCCTTCATCCTATAGGCAGCTTTCAGGACTACCTTGGCCTCCTTCACGGCCTCCATCGAAGGAGATGCAATCAGGAGGTCATCCATGTAGACGAGGATGGTGGTGAAGCTCTCAGCTGTTTGTCTGAGAAAGAGGGGCGGTCAACACGTAAGTTTCATATGTCAATGTGCTGGTGATTTCCATGTTTGAGCACTTGTGTGACTGTTTCAAGCCGTACAAGGCCTTGCGGAAGCGCCAGACCTTGTCACCGACCTCAAATCCAGTTGGCTAGGCGATGTAGATCTCTTCCTTTAAGGTGCCATGGAGGAACACATTGATCACATTTATCTGGTGCAGCTCCCGGTCGTGGTGAGCAACAACCCCAAACAGTATGCGAGCTGTGGTAATGCAGCCAATGAGTGCAAAGGTGTCCATGAAATCTACACCCTCAACCTGTGAGAATCCCTCAACCATTGAGCGAGCCTTGCAGCAATCCATTGTGCCATCAGGCTTTACCTTCTTGCAAAATACCCACTTGGCATGTACAACCTTCCGGCTAGGCAAGAGGTCGACAAGCTCATAGACAGCGTGCTCAAAGATAGCTCTCAGCTCACCCTCACAAGCACCATACCACAAGTCTGCATCCAAAGCTGAGAGTGCCTCCTTCAACATGCTTGGATCAGGCGTCATCAAGGGAGAGCTCCGAGTGGCTAAGACACACGCCTCCGGACTTGGTGTGACCACTACAAGGTTGGCTGCAGCATCGTAAGGGACCAAGAGCTCTCAGGAGACCAACCCGTGGCCAACACAACATGCTCGATGCACCTCGGTATAGTGTGCCTAGACACTCAAGCTAAGGGCCTTCTTGCCTGGCTCGCCACTCTGAACACTACGAGTCGGACGTCTAGGCACTGTCCGCTGAGGCACGTACGCCAATGGTCACAGAAGACCACCGGGCTTGCGAGAGTGGCCTGATAGTGAGGCGTTTACCTCAAGATACAGAGAAGGCCGTTGGGCCATAGCCGTAGGGGAAATAGGTGCCTGCGTGGGACTCGGTGCCACAAAGGAGATTGACACCTGCATTGGATTGGATGTGCCAGAGGGTACTACCGCTCGTATGGGATCAGGTGTGCCAAAAGGAACCGACACCGGCACAGGATCAAGTGTGCCAGAGGGGTCTAGCACCGGCACAAGAGCAGGTGAGTCACAAGGCACGGACACTGGTACGGGATCAGGTGTGCCACAGGGGTCTGACACCGGCATGGGATCAGGTGTGCCATAGGGCTTTGACATCAACACGGGATCATGTGTGCCAGAGGTAACCAATGAGGCTACTGGACCCAGCCACGATGGCCGGATCATCAGCAGCTGGAGACTGGACGGCACGTGAGGACGCCCGGATAGACCCATCCGCAGGACTAGACTCCCCCATGCGCCGGGAGGCCACACAAATAAGAACGTGGTCGAAGGCCATCGACAAAATGTTGGACAAGTCGGGGTAGGTGAAGGCCTCAAAGAAGATGGAATCTTGAGACTTGACAATGTGATGTCAAGCAGGGTCCCAAAAGCACTAGGCCTTCGACCGTGGGGAGATGGCGGGGAAGGTACACATGCCTCCTCGAGGCGAGACCTTGGACCCCTGCTCATCCTCGATACATCAAACACAGGCGAGGGACCTCCATACGTGGGCAAGACGAAAATCAGCACGATGGACAAACCACAACTCGTGCGGTGTGACATGGTTTGGATGCGGACTATGCAGCAAGCGGTTCTAGACCCACGTCATGTACGAGAAGTCCTCAAAGGCAAATGACCCTGGAGGACCACAGTCACATCGCATAGCGCAAATCGTATCCTCCATGGTGCGGTTCCAACGCTCTGACACACCATTGTGATGTGGTGTAGCAAGGGCGGAGAGGTGGTGAAAGTTACCGTGCTTAGTAAAGAAGGCATCTATCTTGCCTAAGAACTCGCCACCATGATTGGAGCGGAACATGTGTAGGGTGTGCCGAGACTGTTGCTCAGTCATCACAAGCCACATGCAGACCGCCAGTGTACCGTCGTTCTTGTGACGGAGGCTACAGAACCACCGCATTTGAGTGAAGCCATTGGTCAGGGTGAGAACATATTGACCCTGATCAGAGAGGGACTCAAGTGGGAGAGGACCGAGAAGGTCCGAGTGCACCAACTCTAGTGGCGTAGTGCCTGGGATGAGGAGTCAGGGTAAGAGCAGCGATGCATCTTACCCTGGGTGCAAAAAAGACAATCGGTCTTGGGCGGCTTCTCAAAGGAAGCCACGTCAAGACCAAGGGCTGGTTGACTTTGAATAAGCTTGGACATAGTGTCTGAGCTTACATGGAAGAAGCAACGACATAACAAGTAACAAATACACGCGAGAAAGAGATAAGAGGAGAAGAAATAGAGGGAATGCAACAAGACACATGATAAAGATCATCGACAAAAGAGGCACAAAGCACGGTGGCACGTGTGTCAAGAGCACAAAGCACTGTGGCAGATTCAGCAGAGTGCTCAACACAATGACCCATCCTTGTGCATGCACAAACAGAGAGCAGGCTGAGCTCAATAGCAAGGACAAAGAGTACATCGAAAAAAAACGAGGGGCCAGACGGACCATCAAACCACACAACCCCAACTTCCTAAACAGGCAATGATCGACCAAACCCTGTGTGAACAAACCAAACAGACACAACATGACCAAGAAAAACAAAGTCACTATGATGATAGGTCATGTGATGAGTTACACCAGAGTCAATCATCCAAGTCCCACTTGGATCGCAACCAATCGTTGACACTCAGCAATTGCTGAGTGTCACAAAACATTTGTATGCCACAAAACATTCTGCCTCTACTGGACGTGTAGCAGAGGACTCAAGAAAAGCACGGATCTGTGACTCGTCAAGCCAGTCGATGCCATCAGGTCCATCGTCATCGCAAGCCAATTGAGCGCTACCACAAGCATCATCACGGGCAATAAACGTAGTAAGACAAGATGTCTTGGGACCACTCAACTGTAACAACACACTTGCACCTCCCTGAGTACGAAGCGCCGGCAGTTAAAAAAACTCTATGATGGTGCGATCTTGAGGGTCCATATCACCACTGCTACCTGGGGAAATAGATGCGTCTACTGTAGTCATGGTAGCGGTATGCCGCATCCATGTGTCAGTCAAGGAAATGTGCTGCATGTGCGCCACCTGAAGGCCGCGCATAATCCGAGTCTAGTCAAGAGCTACTTACACTCCGTGTAGCGGTGAGAGCCCACATTTGTAGTAGTGGACAGAGCGTCCACTGCCGCTACTCTCTGTTTAATGCTACTACTATTGTCTATTCCCGCATCGCTTCTTTCCTTCCTTCCCTTGTGTGGCTAATGGAACGCCATGAGTGTGGCCGTTCGAGGTGGAGGAGGAGGAGGAGGAAATAGTGGAGATGGGACTGGTGAACTGGGACAGAGGCGTACGAGCTGTAGTGATTGCTGTAACAATTGGACTCTGCTGATGGGCGATAGTAGCCTGATAAGCCTAAGTGGTCTAGAAGAAGTAGGGATGGGTCCAAGAAAGCAGCTGTAGTGACTCCGACAACTCAGAGAGGGCCACACGGTCCAGGCCCGTAAAGAGCTTCACGAGGTCCAAGTGCACCCCCATCATGATGGTGTCGAGTGTCCATAGTTTCGTCTCACCACAAGTACCAAGGCCCGTGTAAAGGGGCATCGTGTGCCCGTAGTAGTAAGCTGCAAGCTCCGTGGGACCCTGACGCAGGAAGTGGAACTCACACAGTCGAGCCGTCCTCCTGGCATGGGTCTCTACAACAAGGAGTGCCAGAGCAAACTCCCAGCCATGGCGCGGGTCAGCTCCAGTCCCCGTCCCGGTCTCCCCCAGGAAGGGACGAAAGTTGACCATAGTCTCTCACAGCATGGCATAGAGTAGACCGAGCATCGCCCTTGCTGCTGTGTGAACATGGTGAGGGCCGCAAGTTTGGTACTGGCTGTGGTAGTAAGGCCACACTCCCTCAGAGTCAGCCCACACCTTAAACAAGGTCTCCTAGCAATCAAAACCCTCGTCGGTATCATAAAGAGATGGAGTTGTCTCAAANGGGAGGTGCTGGAGGAGGTATAAGGAAAACACCAATGAGAGAAACACCATGAAGGTTGAACGATGTTGAATGACGTGCTTGATGCTGACGACGACAAGGTAGCGGAGCGAAGGGCTGTGACCCCAGACATAGCTCACAAGGATGCTCCTCGAGCACGCGGATCTTGTCCTTGCTTGTATCATCCTCTACCTCCTCTTCATCCTAAGTGTCAACCTGTGATGAGGGGTGCTGAGGTCGTGGCACTGTGCAGGACGTAGACTGCTGAATAGCTGGTGCAACACCAGTAGATCCTCCTGGTGGCTGTTGTGAGGGCCATGAACAACCCTACAGTAACTCCACGATCTCGTGCAACACATTGGTCTGCCGCTGCTGCTGCCTGCACATCTCATCCTACATTCGACAAAGCTCCTTGATTGCAAGTGACTGCGATCGTGGACTCACAATGCCCGAAGAGGAAGAGCAGGAGGGATCTCCTGGCCCTTTTTCCTTGTCATGCATAGGCGCCATCGTTGTGCTTAGTATGAGGCGGAACATAAAAATGCCTTGAGCAGGAAACCAACAGTGTTTCTTGAAGTGTTGAAACTTTTAAAGAGCGTAACGTTTTGACCTAAACGTTGCCGACGTTAGCTTAGGTGACAATGACGTCAACATTATTTAAGCTAGAAAAAAAGCATTGATGTTTTTAAGTTGACATTTTTTACGCCAGTGGTTTTTTACAAAAGTCACGCAGACCCTACATGACTGTTGGGGATGACCGCGTCTCACCCTTGCTTACAACTATGTAGGGGCTATGCATCCTTGCACAACTTTTCAACAGTATTGCGTAGTTTCAACACGGCTGCATAGCAATGCTACGCAGCAGAAAAGCTACGAAAGCTTGTTGTTGCTGCTCCGGCCACCACCACTGCTACTATGCTGTTGTTGCCGCTTCTGCCGCCACTGTTCCGCTACTGATGCTGCTCTCGGCTGCTGACGCCGCCGCTACTACAAGTTGCTATCATTGCTGGATGCTGGTACTACTTGTAGCCGCTCCCGCGAGCTGTTGCGAGCTCATTCTCCCTTTTTGTTGTACAGATGGGTAGCCAGACACGGCTGCTGCTACCCTCCGGTGCAGCTACTCGTTGTGGTTGCTAGAGCTTGTAGCTACCGTAGCTCATCCAATGAGGTATGGCGATTGCGTGATGGTGTTGTTGCTAAAAGCGGTTCTGATGAATCCCAAGATACGGCGGCGGCGGGGACTCTCACTACAGTTGCCGGTGTTGCGTGTCTGCGGCATAGCTCAACAAGAGACATCTTGCTACTCTAATACCATGAGGAATTGCTAAGAAGCTTTCAAGACTTGCTGCTGCTGACGTGGCGACATTATCTAGTCAACTGGCGCATTAGCAAACAAGCAGGTCTAAGAAATAGAAAGGGTTATGCTAGGGAGATGCTCAAAGTCTCATAAGCTTCAAGAGCTTTGTAATGCGGAGAGAGATGGCAACTAACAAGTACACAACAAAAATACCTACCGCAACCCATAGCAGGTGTTTTAAAACTGGCCAAAACCCATTGTTTTCTGCGCACAGCTACCCAAATGCGATACCGTCCGAATCTTAGAGATGCAGAATATTGAGCTAGACATTACAACTGGTCATATGCACAGGTCTAACATCGATCAGTGGAAAGGCAATGCAAAAGATGCAAATTGGGCTCAGAAGGCAGTCCACCAAGAAAACTCTAGTGACTATAGAAAAACTGTAGAGCATCTCACGAAGCACCTGGGACATCGTGGCACTAGTGTGGCAGCCGTTGGTGGGTGGAACCACCACTCGTCGATGCTCTCACGCTAGCTCTGTCCGCATCAGAGATCTACACAAGCATGGACACGGCCAAGAATTGGAGATATTCTGGGGTATGCAGGCCCATGCAAAATGAACATGAGCTCTGTGTGTGAGTGCAATGCAAAACGACAAACATTTGGCTAAGTCTGGAATGCATGATGTGAAAGAACAAGGAGAGTTTACAAACGAGCCCCTAGCGAGCTTATGTAGGGGAGCCGGCAACTAGCTACACCGGGCCCCGTCACCCCCACGGAACCTAAGCGAGTCAGTGGGGAGAATACACTAAATACACCACAAGAACAACAAAGGTGGTCTCCTTGAAGCATCGGAACAGCTCTCCTAGTGCCTGGGTCTCGACCACTGAGAGAAAACGAGTAGTGCTAGAAAAACTCGAAATCAGCGTCCAAACATCCAAAATGGCTTTCTGAACATCGGAAGTCCTACTACAACCATCGGGTCTCCTCGTTGCACCAGTACAATCTACTGGGTACACGGGTCTCAACCCACCGAGAAAAATCTCTTGCCTCCCGACAAGCCCACAGGGCTGTCAGAATGCATCGACCGCGTCTCGCCGGCGCTGTCGTAGGTGTTGGAGAAGTCTCGGTACAGTTTGGAGGCCCGTCGTGTCGTCACGCCCTCCTCTATCATATACCGCCAACGTGGGTACATGGATGATGCATCAACGTCAGTCGTGACGGGTGGAAGCCACACAAACCAACACTCCCCTTGGCTAACATAGCCGTCCATGCGAGAGTAAATGAACGAAGGCATGGGACAACAACGTATGCCAATACACAATTTGTACCTTTCAACCACACACACATTCATCTGCTACCCATCTAAGGTCTCCCTAGACACTGGCACATCTCACCAAGTGTCTGGGTCTCGACCATGTGAGGAGTGATGCACACGCGCATAAACCACTGTAAAGCACATCACACACATGTCAGACGACAATATGGTCTCCTCGTGAAACTGGCGGTATCAATGCCCGGGTCTTGACCGCTGCGAGCAATCCAACACGTGT
This sequence comes from Penium margaritaceum, assembly GCA_023375785.1. Classification (NCBI taxonomy): domain Eukaryota; kingdom Viridiplantae; phylum Streptophyta; class Zygnematophyceae; order Desmidiales; family Peniaceae; genus Penium; species Penium margaritaceum. The sequence goes on from SZWC01010133.1 coordinate 48,018, forward strand.
CCGTATGCCGGCCACAATAGCATCATCAACCAACACACAGGACTGTGGGGGGATCTCCTTGTATCATGAGTGCAAGTCACCACGTTTCCGGGTCTTGACCACCATAAGCAATCGAGCTTGCATGCACATGCCACACGTATTATAGTCGCACAGAAAGAAAAAAGATCACATGGTCTCCTCGGACACTGGTACAACCCACCAAGTGTCCGGATCTCGACCAACAAAGTGATACCATCTACATGTAGCTTTGCAAGCACGTGGTATGAGCCACACGTTAGCTACTGTAGTACGCTCATGGCAGAGCATGAAACCGTCGCCATACATCTCCCATGACTTCGTTTCAGGTCGAGGTCCACACAACACTCCCCCTGGGTAGATGAACCTGGCGGCGATGTCCTCATTGAAGATGTTGATGCCGTAGCTGAACAGATCCTGTGCGATGTTGTCTCTCCATCATGCAGAGATAGCTCCCCCTGTCACGTAAGAGTCGGCTCCCACGCTCAAAGACGAAGAGGTGTCTCCGGCTACGACTCCTCACGTCAATCTGCATCACTTGGAGTATATCAGCCCTCACGTGACTGCCAAGGATCCCAACTCACAGTTTCTCCTCTATCCGCTCTACCCCTATGCGTTTGTGTACGTCGGAGGAAAGGGAATGGGCGAGTGGCACGCGAGCGTGGATGAAGTGGCGGAGCTGGCCTCCGATGCGGGATAGAGCACCCTAAGGTAGAACAGTGTACGGCCAGAGGAGGAGGGCTGGAGCGACGAACCGGGTCACCACTCATGGACGAAGGTGACGATGGAGCAGCTGAGTCCGGTAGATGAAGGTGCGTGATGGCAGCAGTAGAAGGAGGAGTGATGACGAAGTCGATAAGAACGATGATGGAAGAAACTAAAGGCACACTCAGCTCTCTTGTGGTAGTGTCTCCAGCTGACGTCATACTCAAAGCTGGTACAAGATCCTCCCCAAGTGTAGGCGTTCCAATTGATAATGGCGTAAAGCTCGTGCCGATAGTAGTGATGCTTCCCTCCTCTGAGAATCGCTAATGCACTACCATCACCTCCCGTTGTAGCATCACTACACGCTCCTGCGGTTCAACGTAATTTGCATCCGACATGTGGAGGTGGCCCATCTCTGCCTCGCGTAGGATAAACTCTGCCTCACTGGATGCTACACATGCACACTGCAGATTTCGTGAGTATAGCTCTGTCTACATCTCTGATGCTGAAGACAATGGAGCCGGTGCCGATGCATCCACCTGTGGATCAACTAAACTAGCAATGTGCTGAGACGCCCGAACATCAGATGTAGCTGTAGGTGTCGTATCCACACCACAGCTCGTGTCTGTCATACGAGGAGGAATGAGTGGTCGCATGCCAAGAGAGAAAGAGGAGTCGTCAGAGTCCGTGAAACATGTGGAAATGTCGTCCGTGCAGGTACTGCCACTCTCAGTGTCGATGTGATCAGCAGGGTCACCAACAGGTGAACACGAGAGGGCAGAATTCAGCTCTTGTTGACGAGGTGACTCCATCCGCGTATATGGATCTGCTCCACTCTCCTCGACTACCATCGTAGTGGACACAGGTGTGCAGGATGCTGGCTCGACAATGCCCGTCAAGGCGACCAGCAAGCGCAGCTGGTGCTCACGAACTGTCTCGCTGAGAAGGTTGGTCGCTGCCACCTGCATGATAATGGTGTGAGGACCACCATCTAACTCCGTCATGTGTGTCGTTGCATCGTCGTGTGTACGGGAACTTGTAGACTCCAGAAGCATGGGCAACTCCTCACGCTAAAGCTGGTCCTCAGGTAGCGCATATGATACATGTACCGAGGAGGTAGAGGATACATCAAAACCGGCACGAGCACGGCGTGCGAAACGCTGACGTCGCCGCTGTGGTGTCCTGGCCGTAGGAGAGTGGATAATCGAAACGCACACGACTAGAACGACTACATGAAGGCATGTCACCACGCGGTGGTGTCCTGGCCGTAGGAGAGTGGATGATCGAAAGGTTGGTGGCACCTTGGGACTGGCTGGCAGGTGGAGTTGAAGGGACTCCATCGGATGAGGAAGGAGGAGAGGATGAAGGAGAAGTGATCGAAGAAGCCGTCAATGAACTAGTAGCAGAAGCACGCTCGGTGACGGCGACATTACAAAGCTGCTGCACCATCCGCCTCCGGCCATGGATCTGGGCGAATATGGTCACCAGAGGTCCAGGGATGGGATCTACCAACGCTGGCAGATTTCTATTTTGTGGAAGACGCAAGCACGGACGAGGCTCAAGCCAAGGTGGATGCCAGCCACGAGGGCGCGTCCAACAGCGACGCCAACCATGCTCAAATGTCTGCGTACTCATCTTGTGCACTGGAAGATGGATAGGTATAGAGGACACCTAATCCCGTGGTAAACCGAGCCACAGGAGAGAATGAGACCAGTAGATACTGTCACTCTCACAAGTCACAGTGTCGGGGTCAGCAAACATGACCAGACAAGACGAGCTACACCACCATAGTACGCCTGGAGAGTGGAGTTTGACTAGATGCGGCTACTAATGCTGCTGCCACTAATGGATTCAAGACTGCTCCAAGAACAGAAGAGGTGACGGCTGCAGGTGTGGCTGCTGCTCCAAGTTGTAGACAACCCAGCCGTCAGAGATGACAGACTCGAATCCGCCGTCGATCCTACGGAGTAAACGGCGCGCACCAATCTACGGGCCTCAAGGAGACGCCAGTCCACGACGCGTCTCAAAATGGAGATCGCCGCCGACACACAATCAGGTGTCGACTGTGAAGGCAACTCCAAGCGCTGGTGTAGCCGCCTCGCTTTGTAGTCATTTCAACTCCACCCGCCACTGCTATTCTAGCTACGAAGGTCGCTACCGTTGCGGCGGTAGTAGTTATACGATTTTTTTCTTTGTGTTCCCCCTTTTTTTCCTCTTGCCCTCAGGCCCGTCCTTTTTTCTCCTTTTTTTGTCGCTCTCCCCTTGTTTTGCCCTCAGCCTCCTTTTTTGGTTTTTTTTCCCTTTCCACACGCTTCCAGGTGTACCCTTTTGTTTTTTAATCTTGTCCCGCCTTTTTCTCGATTGCCCCTAATCTGGGGCAGTGGAGAGAATAAAGGAGGGGAGGGGGGGAGCGGGGGGGGNGGGGGGGGTCGGTTGGTTCTCCCTCGCTGGCACGCTTGCTCGCTCACTCGCTGGTGCAAGCGAGCGAGCGGAGAGGGGGAGGAGGGAGGGGTGGTGGTCGGCCCCTGCGTCGTCGGCCCCCTTCGTCGGTCAACCGACGGGGCCTACAGGGCCGACGGGGCTGAGGGGGCTCACGGGCCCGACAGGCCCCTTATCTGAGGGGGCTCCCCTGATGGGGCTCGAGGGGGCCCCTCCGAGAGGGGGGGGGCTCAGAGGAGGGCTACGAGGCCCTCCTCGCTGCGGCAGCAACAGCTACAGCGGTAGGTGCAGCTGCTACGGTTGTTGTTGCTGCTGCTGTTGCTCTATGCAGCAGCTGCTTCTCTGTGTAGCAGCTACTATTCCTAATTGTTATTGCCGCCGCTGCTGCTGCTGTTGTGCGCCACCACTGTTGCTGTTGCTTGTTGTTGTGTGCTGTTGCTGCTTGCTACTGTCGCCGTTGCTGCTGCTGCTGTGCGCCACCGCTGCTGTCGCCGCCGTTGCTGCTGCAGTTGCGTGGCACAGTAGCTGCTGTTGCTGCTTCTACTTGTTGTTGCCGTAGCTGCTGGTGCTGCTGTGGGTCGTCGCTGCTACTGCCGCCGCTGCTACTGCTACTGCTGCGGGGCACAGCAGCTACCGCTGCTGGTGTAGCCGCAGACGCTAATGCTGCAAATTCTACTGTTCGCCGCTGCTGCTGCTACCGCCGCTGCTGTCCAACGACAGCAGCGGCGGCAGCAGCAATAGAGTAGCCGCTCAGAGCAACCTCTGAGCGGCTACTCTACTCAACTCATTCTGCCGCGTGGCAAAGCAACTTCCTCTGCTACTGCTGATGCGTCTGCTTTGGCTACCAATTCTACTACAACAGCCGCTGCTAAGTTCTATGTTGCTCACCGCCCCTTTGGTGATCACGTGCAATCAATTCGCGCTCCTTCACACTACTGCCGGTTTGGCGCCACGTGGCACGTTCTCTCTGCGTTCCGCCCACTGTTGCTACATCTACTGCTCACACGCCCCCATGTGCTCTGATACCAAAGTGGAAACATTAGAGGGCATGCAGGCCCATGCAAAACGAACATGAGCGCTGCCTGTGAGTGCAACGCAAAATGGCAAAAAATTGGATAAGTTTGGAATGCATAATGTGAAAGAACAAGGAGAGTTTACAAATGAGCACTTAGCGGGCTAATGTAGGGGCGCCGGCAGCTAGCTACACCAAGCCCCGTCACCCCGGCTGAACCCAAACGAGTCAGCAGGGAGAACACACTGCATGCACCAAAAGAACAACAAAGGTGGTCTCCTCGAAGCTCCGGAACAGCTGTCCAAGTGCCTGGGTCTCGACCACCGAGAAAATACAATCAATGCTAGAAAAACTTGAAATCAGCGTACAGACATCCAAAATGACTTTCGGAACATTGGAAGCCCTACTACAACCATCGGGTCTCCTTGTCGCATCGATACAGTCCACCGGGTGCGCGGGTCTCAACCCACCGAGAAAACTCTCCTGCCTCCTGACAAGCCCACAGAGCCGTCGGAACGCATCGACCGTGTCTCGTCAGCGTTGTCGTAGGTTCTAGAGAAGTCTCAGTACAGTTCGGAGGCCCGTCGTGTCGTCACGCCCTCCTCTATCATGTACCGCCAACGTGGGCATATGGATAATGTAGCAGCGTCAGTCGTGACGGGTGGAAGCCACACAAACCAACACCAAGTGGTTTGAGTAAGCTATAAAAACGGACAAGGACATCTCTCTTCACANTACGATTTTTTTCTTTGTGTTCCCCCTTTTTTTCCTCTTGCCCTCAGGCCCGTCCTTTTTTCTCCTTTTTTTGTCGCTCTCCCCTTGTTTTGCCCTCAGCCTCCTTTTTTGGTTTTTTTTCCCTTTCCACACGCTTCCAGGTGTACCCTTTTGTTTTTTAATCTTGTCCCGCCTTTTTCTCGATTGCCCCTAATCTGGGGCAGTGGAGAGAATAAAGGAGGGGAGGGGGGGAGCGGGGGGGGTCGGTTGGTTCTCCCTCGCTGGCACGCTTGCTCGCTCACTCGCTGATGCAAGCGAGCGAGCGGAGGGGGGGAGGAGGGAGGGGTGGTGGTCGACCCCTACGTCGTCGGCCCCCTTCGTCGGTCAACCGACGGGGCCTACAGGGCCGACGGGGCTGAGGGGGCTCACGGGCCCGACAGGCCCCTTATCTGAGGGGGCTCCCCTGATGGGGCTCGAGGGGGCCCCTCCGAGAGGGGGGGGCTCAGAGGAGGGCTACGAGGCCCTCCTCGCTGCGGTAGCAACAGCTGCAGCGGTAGGTGCAGCTGCTACGGTTGTTGTTGCTGCTGCTGTTGCTCTATGCAGCAGCTGCTTCTCTGTGCAGCAGCTACTACTCCTAATTGTTATTGTCGCCGCTGCTGCTGCTGTTGTGCGCCACCACTGTTGCTGTTGCTTGTTGTTGTGTGCTGTTGCTGCTTGCTATTGTCGCCGTTGCTGCTGCTGCTGTGCGCCGCCGCTGCTGTCGCCGCCGTTGCTGCTACAGTTGCGTGGCACAGTAGCTACTGTTGCTGCTTCTACTTGCTGTTGCCGTAGCTGCTGGTGCTGCTGTGGGTCGTCGCTGCTACTGCCGCCGCTGCTACTGCTACTGCTGCGGGGCACAGCAGCTACCGCTGCTGGTGTAGCCGCAGACGCAAATGCTACAAATTCTACTGTTCGCCGCTGCTGCTGCTACCGCCGCTGCTGTCCAACGACAGCAGCGGCGGCAGCAGCAGTAGAGTAGCCGCTCAGAGCAACCTCTGAGCGGCTACTCTACTCAACTCATTTTGCCGCGTGGCAAAGAAACTTCCTCTGCTACTGCTGATGCGTCTGCTTTGGCTATCAATGCTACTACAACAGCCGCTGCTAAGTTCTATGTTGCTCACAGCCCCTTTGGTGATCACGTGCAGTCAATTCGCGCTCCTTCACACTACTGCCGGTGTGGCGCCACGTGGCACGTTCTCTCTGCGTTCCGCCCACTGTTGCTACATCTACTGCTCACACGCCCCCATGTGCTCTGATACCAAAGTGGAAACATTAGAGGGCATGCAGGCCCATGCAAAACGAACATGAGCGCTGCCTGTGAGTGCAACGCAAAATGGCAAAAAAATGGATAAGTTTGGAATGCATAATGTGAAAGAACAAGGAGAGTTTACAAATGAGCACTTAGCGGGCTAATGTAGGGGCGCCGGCAGCTAGCTACACCAAGCCCCGTCACCCCGGCTGAACCCAAATGAGTCAGCAGGGAGAACACACTGCATGCACCAAAAGAACAACAAAGGTGGTCTCCTCGAAGCTTCGGAACAGCTGTCCAAGTGCCTGGGTCTCGACCACCGAGAAAATACAATCAATGCTAGAAAAACTTGAAATCAGCGTACAGACATCCAAAATGACTTTCGGAACATTGGAAGCCCTACTACAACCATCGGGTCTCCTTGTCTCATCGATACAGTCCACCGGGTGCGCGGGTCTCAACCCACCGAGAAAACTCTCTTGCCTCCTGACAAGCCCACAGAGCCGTCGGAACGCATCGACCGTGTCTCGTCAGCGTTGTCGTAGGTTCTAGAGAAGTCTCAGTACAGTTCGGAGGCCCGTCGTGTCGTCACGCCCTCCTCTATCATGTACCGCCAACGTGGGCATATGGATAATGTAGCAGCGTCAGTCGTGACGGGTGGAAGCCACACAAACCAACACCAAGTGGTTTGAGTAAGCTATAAAAACGGACAAGGACATCTCTCTTCACAACACTAACAACTCCAACCACTTCCAAGAATCCACGACAGAAGTGTCACAACCTTTTAGTCGACTTCTGGACAGATCAAGACATATCTGGATGCAAAAGGACACATCTTCCATCTTCACTGTTGATCCTCAAAGCCTTCCGATTTCTAGGCGAAGCTTCTCAAATCCGACCACTATGGAAGCGACTGCACACGCGTCGCTCGACAATCGACCCAATTATGAATACAACACTTGTATGTATATGTCCGCTCAATTCAATACTTGTCATCCAAGTACACTTACCGTTAATTTTAAATTGCTCAAGTGTTCCCAATTCTCAATAGTGTTCTGCCTTGCAACTTCTATCTTTTCACCATCTACGCTCAGTTTGGAATAACAGCGTCAACATGTTTTTTCTACTTGCTGTGCATGGGTAGGGGAGCCTTATTCTTCCTAACGTAAGGTAGAACTCCGGGTGGGGGGCACTCATGATCGAATTTCGTGAGTAATCTCTACATGTACGCAAGAAAAGGCGGTCGACAGCTTTCAAATCGACGGCATTCGAAAGGGTCGACATGTCGGATTCCCAGCGTCCCCGAGACCTGGGGAGCGGAACCGGGGCTCCCGTTCGCACGAAGTGCGAGCATCATCCGACCTGAGGGAGGAGGGAGAAAGCCGAAAGGAAGGAAATGCAGGACAGCCTCTACTTCGTAGCCAGTACGTAACCGCTCGAGCAGGGAGCAAGGACACGTAGGCCCCTACGAGAGGCGTGCGTCGGAGAGCCCACGAACGTTCCGAACGTACGCAACCATGATGGCTGGCGCAGTTGCGCAAGCACCCACTGTGCCCTCCTGCGCGTCCGCAGTAGTCCGCACCCAGCAGCAGCAGCAGCAGCAGCAGCAGATTAGTGGTAGGGCGGCAGGAGCCAGCCTACCATCAAGGCATGGTGCGGCTGGACTGTGGCGCACTTGTCGGAGGTGCGTTTCGGTCGCGGAGCAAACGAAGTGTGTTTTCCCTTAGAGAGAATTGTTGCTCCCCCATAGTGTGCGTGCGTGCGTGCGTGCGTACGTGCGTGCGTGCGTGCGTGCGTGCGTGCGTGCGTGCGTGCGTGCGTGCGTGCGTGCGTGCGT
>SZWC01010134.1:18627-33542 GCA_023375785.1 Penium margaritaceum
CCATTGTGCTGCGCTGCGACAACCAGAGTGCTCTCGCCATTGCGGAGAACTCTGGTGTTTTTCATGCTCACACAAAGCACATTGCGGTTGAGCATCACTTCGTTCGTGATCTGGTGGAGCGACGCGTGATCTCCATCATGTGGGTTGAGTGTGGGATGCACGTTGCCGTGTCATATGGTTGTGTCACTCACTATGTGGTTGTACTCGTGCTGCACGCGTACGGACATGCGTACCATCGGGTCATGGGGGAGTGTTGTGCTTTGTGCCGTTCCTGTACAGTTTACTGTGACCACTCGGCCGTGTCCATACTCGTGCAGATCCCTAAGGCAGGCGGCCCTGGTGACACCGTCGCGACGACAGGCGGCGGACTACCCGTCTGGAGCTGACCGACCACTGTTCCAGAGCCCCAGATGTCACCGGGACTCTACGTCTTGTAGGCGCCTTTCGGCGGACTGGGCATGAGGCCCATTTGCATGTTTTTGCATTGCATACTCGCTGTCAGTCGATGGATGCATGCATGTGACCAGTCGTTGCGTGCGTCCTTTGATTTTGTACGTCTAGGTTCAGACGGCGTAGGATTCTGACATGTGTGCGCAGAGTTACGGCCAAAACAGTGGCTTTGGGCCGGTTTTAGGACAGCTCTTGGACTGCCGCGTGCGACACCCGCCGTGCGCCGCGGCAGGTATTTATGCCCTGGACATGTCAGTTGTCATTTCTCTCTGCATATGCTATATTGAAGCATTCTGACACTTTGACTTGTGTCTCCTAGCCAAATCCTTGCCGTTGTGTACGACCTGTGATCGTCATCACCGTCTGACTAGGCACTGACGCCCGGTCAACGGCTGTGTTGCTAGGAAGCTTCTCCACACTTTCTCACACTGAACCCTGAAGGCATCCTCCTTTGCATACATAGAGAGGGCTTTGTGTGATATGTAGGGAGAGGCACTGGAAAGAAATGTACCTTAGCCAAATTCATGTCTGACTGTGTGGTGTCCGCATGCCACACTGTGGTAAGTTGACACTCTCATCCTTTTGTTCTGCATTTACACTCAATCTTGACTACTGTTGTGACAAAGGTGGTAAATTGTGGTGTGTCCGCATGCCACATGTGGTAAAGAAAGTGTTGTCACATGTGCTCTGCTCTGGAAGAAGCACAACGCTGGCACGGCGCCTCATGGCTTATTTCCTCTGGAGCCTCCACACTGCCGATTTCGATGAAGCAGAATCAGGCAGCGAAGGGACACGACCGCCTTCTTCTTCTCTTCCTCTCGCGCTGGGAGATATCAAAGGGGTTAGGTTGGAGTGAGGGGGGAGGTGAGGGGTGGAGGAGGAGGAAAAGGTAGGTGACTGGGAAGGTGGAAAAGAGTGGGCCCTGTTGGAGAGGTGAATGAGGAGAGGAGGTGGATGAAGTTGGGAGGGGAGAGAGGGGGGGGAGGGGGTGTCATTTGAACCCTCGAGGACTCTTTTTCTGTGTCGATCCGTCGCTACTGTCTGACTCAGCATCATCGTCGTCAGCCTTTGATGGTGCAGACTCAGAGTTCTTTCTCGACGCGAGCTCTGCCACGACGTCGCTGGTCCTCCTCTCCCTCTCCTCCTGCGCCTTGACGCTGCGGAACACCGTGTCTCGAAACACCATGTCCGGAAACGTGAAGTTGGACACCCAAAACGCCAGCCCCATGCCGACCCTGCAGCCCATGGATACAACAGCGAGATAAGGGCAGAAGATTATACATAGGGGTAGGATGATCGTGGGGGGAGGGGAGGGGAGATGGCGAGTCTTGAGGCCTGCTTTGACTGCAACGAGTGCAAGAGCTTGAAAAGGCGACGGTTGTGCACCTCTCACCTCTCAGCCCTCACCCCACACCTCACAACCACTGCTGCTCCCACAACCCCCCACACACACACACACCAATACACTCAAAGGTGCAGCATACACAAACATCCCACGCCCTGCACCCAACATATCACACACCAAATGTCACAAACACACACACACGCACACGTACCTCCATCTCTCACTCAACCACAGTCGCTTCCTAAACCAACTCCTCAGACCCGCGTTCGCAGGCGCGCTCTGATGCTGACACCCACACACACGGTCACACCGGCACACTAGATCAACCCACATCCACATCCTGCCCCTCGAACCCATGCTCATTCATGCAGGGCGCCCACACCCACTCCCACACCCAAATCGACGCCCACACCCACACGTGCGCATGCACTCACACGACAAGCAGAAGCACGGAAGGGTCAGGCGTGTACGGTGTCTCTAGCTGCATCTCCTGCAGCACGTTCTGCAGCCCGCCTGCGCTCAGATCCACACCACCGCCGCCACTGCCATCGTCCAAGTACTCTGCTGCCTCCGCCGCAGGAACCATTGTGCACCAGGGCCACGCCAACCACCCGAGCGCGGCAGCAGCCGCCGTGCTTGCGCGCAGATGCACGGTGGGAAGTGCAGCGGCTTCGTCGTGGGCATCTGAACGTTCTGCTTGTGAACACGTCAGAAGCTGAGAGCAAGGGGCGGCAGGGCCAGCACGGGCAGCAGGGGTGGAGCCAAACTGCTCGCCAGCTCCAGACCCCCGCCTGCGCTGTCGTCTGCACTCGCTCGCATTCGTGGAAGCAGCCGGCCACGCGGCAAGTGGTCGCCCCGTGGCGACCACTTTCGGCCCCCGGACGGCCGTGCTAGCGCCAATGTACCTGTGCTCGCGCAGCAGCGGAGCCAGGGCGCCAGCCAAGCCGGTCAGGCGTGGTGGTGGGGTGGCGTGGAGCGTCCCCGTCGCGTGCAACTCCATGCCTGCGGCACCAGCTGCATTAGTTGCTGGGGCCATTAACGCCCCCAGACACAGTCGCAAGTGCACTCGAAAGTTGTCGCCTGGCGTATCACCGCCTCGATCCCAGCGCGCCTGTCCTGACTGCGTCGCTTGGGGCAGTCGAGGTGGGAGGATTACCAGACGCCCACACTGAACCATGTCCGCCTGTGGTGTGAGCTACGGTTCCGGGAAAAGCCCAGCCGGTGTACTTAACGTCATGACCTGTGACCAAGCGACCAGCGACGGGTAGTGTAGCCAGCGGCCCACCTCATCTTTCGCCGTCCGGAATTTGGTGGCGTAAATGATGAGATCAGCAATTGTAATTAGGGCGTGATAGCTCCGGCACCCGAACCGCAAAAGTACTAAACTAGCCTACCCGCGAGTCTGCATTCTAGACAGGACTACCCACCTGTTCAAAAACAAGAAACAATATATCCGGCCCTCGCTCGCCATGCTCGATCAGCCACATGCTGCACTGATCTAGCATGGCGACGAGGGTCATGTGAACTTCGCTCAAACGCGACCATCACACCCTTGCGAGATCGCGATGAAGCGATGACCCTTTTTTTTTTCCACACGCAAACCCCCTACGTTTTCTACGTTTTGAGTGGGCCGAGCCTGCACAAAACATAAAACTCTACATTGAAATTGGGGGTTTGCGCGTCAAAAAACAAAAAAATAAAATAAAAGGGTCATCCCTCCATCGCGATCGAGCGAAAATGCCCATTTCAATATTCGACGTTTTTTTCTCGTTGCACAAAAACCAGCCTGGTTTGCATACTGAATACTTTCGAAACCAGCCCCAAATTACATTCGGGGATGAGGGTTCTTTTTTTTCCCGGGCATCTCCTAGGCCCCACGGTAGCGGGGCCCAGCAGATGCCTTTGCTTTGCAAGGGTGTCTCCGATACCCCACGCAAACCCCACGCAAACCCTATGGAAACCCCTCCCTCAAACAATCAGAAACACCTCAAAAGAGGGGTTTGGGATTGTTCAAGGAGCTTGATGATTTTAGCATTCTGACGCTACATTTCATGTAGTGACAACGTAGCTTTTTGCGTGGATACGTCATTCCTTCTTTCGAATTATGCATATAGCTACTTTTATTTAGTCCATACTAAGCACGCCATTCTATTCTTTTAGGGTTCTAGTACGCCAGCTTTAATCTTGGACATGGTGGGTATCTAATCTTTCCGTCCTCGTAATTATGATGGAAACTACTAGGTTTACTCGTCACATTTGTTTTAGGCCTCCTCCTTATCACAAGTGCCGTGTCCCACTTCACCTCAAATGTCAAAGCCAATCTAATTCCTCAACTATCGAAGACTCCAACCTAGACACAAAAGTTGAAAACTTACGTTGACTTGAGCAGCCGAGTTGGTTCCTTAATGCTCGCGAGATGCTGACCTTTAGTGCCAGAGCCAACCCAAAGTGTTTCTTTCTATAATAATTGGTGGTAGTACCGTCGACAAATCTGTTGAAGTGAGCAATAACTGCGCTGATCTACTACTTCAACATGACGCAGACAAAACTACAATCGAAGGCTCTAGGAAGCATTTACAGATGTTTCCGTGAATTTACTAGGTGCGTCTCGATTGAGAATTTCCTCCTTCAAAGACCCAGATTTTCTCCGGTAAAAAGATCCCTTTAAGGGTACGAAAAGAGCTTTGTATGGAAGCATGCACATGACGACCGTGCATGCCTCCGGGAGCTAAAACCTATGCAACACTACATAGGCTTGATTGTTTGGTGGGACCATAACTGACTCAACTGGACGCACGGAGCTGTGTGAGGGCGTCATGTGGGGACCACCCTCGAACGACGATTCGAAGGCACGACTCCGCATGTCTCTCTCATCTCCATGTGGACAACCTACATGGAGAGCTCTGGTGCAAGCTTCACCGTGACGGTAATCCAAAGACCATATATGATCATGTGGTAGCATCAACGAAGCAGCAACAAGGCCACTCACATAAGCAGCTTACGCAAAAGCTAGACCGTGGAACCTAATGAAGCTACCTTGGGAAGGAAGCTTCCTTATGGCTCAGGTTTAAGCTAGCAGACAACCAAGGTTGAAAGGAAGCTTCCATGGAGAGGGAGCTTCCATACGGAGGAAGTTTCCTCAAGTCAGGGTTCCAGACATCAACAGTTCATGTTTATCACAAAGGATTGTTGATCTGCAAGCATTACAACTACGGTAATCAACGACTCTCATTGATTTGTGACAAGCCACAGAATCTGAGGATCACGAATATGGTGATGGCTTGCACCTGCAAAGCCACGTGGTTAGTTGTGGTGCAAAAACCACGGTTATGGTGAAGCTTCAGCGTGCACCAAAGGAAGCTTTTGCAACCACCACCAAGGCAGAAAACTTGCCAAGACGGCAAGTATAAAAGGCGGTGGCCCTGGCACACTCAACTATCTTCAGTGGTTGATCTTCAATAGCTAGTCCTCAATGGCTACAATATCAAGTGCAAGGCTCCACGCATTAGCACTGGAGCACCTTTGACCAAGGCTCTGTTAGAGATCCCTCTAAGGTCCTTGTAAGCCTGGCTCTACTTGCCAGCCTCGATGGAGGACACTATTGGAGATCCCTCCAAGGCCCATACAAGCGTGGGTCTGCCTGCCAACCTGGGTGGAGGTTCATGTTGGAGATGCCTTCAGGGCCCCTATAAGCCTAGCTCTGCCTGCAAGCCTGGGTGGAGGTTTGTATTGGAGATCCCTCCAAGGCCCTTGTAAGCTTGGCTGTGCCTCCCAGCCTAGAAAGAGGACGACATGTTTGCTAATGGCCAGTCTACCACAACTTAGTGGCCGTACCAAGACCAGCCAAAATCCTTTTATGACCTTTTAAGCCAAGCAGGTGCTACCAAAATGGCAAGGAGGTGGCCCTGACGTCCATAAGGCCTTTCATAACTGGAGATGATGGCTCTGCTTAGACCCTTGTGTGGACGGCCTTAACGACCTACCAAGGGGTTGTGCCCTAGTTTGGGCCCAAGAGATACATCAAAGCATGGAGCTAAGCTCTCTTTACCTGCTGTTCATCGGATACATCTTGAATGTATACTTTGTATTTTCAACAAGATTCCATTCCATATCTTGACTTTCGATAAGTTTGCTAGACAGAACAAAAGATCCTGGAGTAGCCAGGACCCCCTTATTGTACTTAAGGCCTTACGGTGAGGCACTGGCCGTTCCCGCATGTGCCACCATTGCAAAACCTAACAAAATCCATATTTCTTGGATTAGAGGTCCCGTTCCCTTCCTTATTGTCTCATCAAAGCAAGACTAAACGAGCCAAACTGCAATCTTTTAATGATTTAGTGACTCAGAATCAATTCCTCACTGAAAAGGTCATCCTTAACAAGGCCTTCTCCATCTAACTTTCATGTCAATTGGGTATATGTTATGGAGGATATAGAACGACGGATCACACTAATGGTCTGCGGTGACCGTCACTTTTCCATTATGTGGTTTTTTTGTAGGCACTTCTCCATCCTATTCGTGATTTCCATCGTCATCTATCAGGTTCACTACCCAGGAAGTCCTATGAAAAACGTTTTCCCTTTTCTAATGCATTGAATTGTTTTTTGTTCACCAAGTATGCCCATTCTAAGTTTTGAAGTATCCCATTTGACATTCACTTTTCAAAAATATTTCCTTCCCCATTTCACGTGAAGAAAAATGGTGTGGATATCCATGCAACTGAAGTGTTGACCATCCCATATCAAGTACTGGACTTTCCATAATATCCATTACGTTAAAAAAATGAGGCATCCGACCTCGTTGTTAATGTCGATCAGCGACATGTGTTGCTCATCAAGCATGGTGAGGAGGGTTATGTAATCATCACTTGGTCATGACCTTTTATGCATCACAAGACTGCAATCAAGCAATGAACCGTTTTTCAACTCAAATGCTCTATGACCATGAATGTAATCATACGTTGTAATATGAGGTTAGAAAATCAAAAGAAAGGGTCATTACTTGATTGTGAATGAGTAAAAATTCCCATTTCGTCATTTTGGTTGTCTTTTTCTAGCACACAAACCACTTTATGTTTCTACGATAAGTTCTTTTAAGCACAATCCTAAACTGCATTCAATTTTCAAGGTTCCATTTTTTGTGTGAACATCTCTTAGGCCCCAAGGTAGTGGGGCCGAGTAGATTCCCTTTTAATGCACAAGGTGTCTTACTCCCCCAAGGAAAACCCCTCCCTTCAAAAATTACAAAGCCGAGTACAAGTGTTTTCTATTGTTGTTGGACCTTAATGATATCAACACTTCAAGGTTGCATTTCATGAAGCAATGATTTGGTGTTTGCCTGTAATTTATTGAATACATTGTTGTTTTCATTGAATCGATGGATGCACCTTTTTAACCTCAAAGTTGCTATGTATGGTGGTGTTAAAGGAGTGGTTACTAGATACATAAGATCCATTAGGAATTATGTTTGTACATGGTCACAACCCCATTTTTGTTCTACCTTCTCCAGTTTTAGGATCTTGACTAATTTGCGAACCTCACCCCTCCCGTGAGCAAGGTGCTCAGTATTGTTTTAATAACTTAAATCAGAAAAACATGATTAAAGTGAACAAGAAAATCCATTGACACATCGAGCGTGACCAATGTTCAAAGATTGTATAGTGACGGGTTTCATTTTGTAGGTTCTCTCACATCTTAGGTCCTCACAAATGGCCTCCACACGGGCCAACTACAAGCAACGTGAAAGGCAGTCCTTGATCCACCTTGATGTGTATCGAGGTTCATCCTAACCCCTTGCTCAACATAAGAGAAGTGGACTAAATTCAAGTTTACTCGGAAAACTAATAAAAACATAGAAGTTGAAACATTCACTTCGGAGGAAACCATAAGATACATGTTTCAAATTCAAATGTTATGTTTAAATCATTAAAAAATCGAATTCAAAATAAAATTTTCATTACATTTACATTCATATCTATGGTTTGAAGTCAAATCACTGGCCTCTATCTCATCGTGTTTGAAAAAATGTGCAAACAAAATGGTTCTCATTTCTTCCTTCGTCCAATTTAAATAGAAAATCGTCTCAAATATGAATTTAGAGAATTATTACCTTCTATAAATTTCATCTGTATTGGTTTATTTCATTATGTTAATCGTAACTTTTAACTGATGCATGCTTTGTGTATAGCGTTGCACTAATGACCTAGTTACATGATTTTTTAATAAGAAATTTGAACTATTTTTATCATATTATGTAATTATTGAATTTTATTCTGAATACATAGGTTTTTTTTATGACTCCGACATGCAATTTCTCATTAGGAAAATTTGGTTAAAAAGAAAACCACAAAATCCATTACAAATATTTCTGTTTTTGATTCATAGATTGAAATTGATTGAGAAAAAATATTTAAACTTGTTTTCTATTATCAAGTGTTGTTGATTTGTTTGCAAGGATTTGTGTTTGTGGAGGAGTAAGAACAAGGTGTTGCATGGAGTCTAGGGTAATGTGCTTCGATTTCCTAGAAGTGATTTTTTTTGTTCAATTTTTTATTTATGTAATTGTTTTATAACTTAGGTTTATTGAGTTGATTTTACATTTCACACGATTGCTCATATTTAAGTAGACCCTCGTGGCAAAAGGGGGCTTGGAGGATACATGGGGAGTGTAGAAAAGGTTTCTGGGAACCTGTATCCTTGTCGATTACAATGCATTTTACTCGGGTTTCTTTCTTCATTATTCCGAAGAACCTATCAGAGGCCTTCATCTAGCTCCGGCAAAGGCTGTCCTGTCGTGTGTCTACGTGATCGAACCGAAAGGTTGTAGACTGGCCTGTCGCGTCAATTTTGAGGAAAACACAATGATAACAGGGTTTTGAAAATGGCACGCAAATATGTCACTTTTCTGTCGGGGCACAAAAAAATGTCACTTTTCCTGTGGGGCACGCAAAAATGTCACTTTTTCTGCAGGGCACGCAAAAATGTCACTTTTTCGGAGGGGCACGCAAAAATGTCACATTTTCGGATGGGCACACAAAAATGTCACAAAACGATCCTGTCACTTTTCGGAGGGGCACACAAAAATGTCACGTTCGATGTGGTTGCGCCACATCAGCATTGCATTCATCGACGTACATTTTTCTAATATTGGTCACTTTTTGTTCTTTCTCTCATTGTAAAAAGTAGACAACTGATCCTTTCGCGAAGATGGAAGTTAGCAGTTAAAGATTCTCATAGGAGAAAACAGGACCCGAACTGCGAGTCCTACTCTTTGTCGCTCGCTTGAACCTTTCGCTCCTCTTTCCTTTTTTTTGAAAACGCAGAAATAGCATGGTTTCTGAAAGGGCACACAAAAATGTCACATTTCACATGTGCACACAAAAATGTCACTTTTTTCAGAGATACTAAAAAGTTTCAGTTTTTTGGCACATGAAACAACCTTCTTCTAAACATGTTCCTTGTTAATACTTCCAACACTTATGTTGAATCAATGCTCCTCAAACACATCCAAGTGTGTCCCTATATCGATTAGAATTCCATTATCCACACCTCCTCAAGAAGCTTGCGAGGGGAACATTTTCCTTGTACGTTATCGTACATGACTATTTAATATATTGTTATGGTGCCACACAATAGGGGTGTATTTTTGTGAATTTACTTACATTCCATATGTGACACGTGAAAGCACTAAAAAAGAGCATACATTTGCAGTCGGTTTGCTTAGAACGAGTTGTCCAATCAAAATGATATGCATGGGACATAGCAAGATCGACATGTCATAGCATATGTGAACAGATGCATGTGAGCAATTGGTTCAACGAATTAAGCCTAGCAATGTCTCTTTTTTGGAGGGGCACGCAAAAATGTCACTTTTATGGAGGGGCACGCAAAAATGTCACATTTTTGGAAAGGGCACGCAAAAATGTCACTTTTTTGTAACATTTCTGTGTGCCCCTCCAAAAATGTGACATTTTTGCGTGCCCCTCCAAAAAGGTTACATTTTTGCGTGCCCCTTCAAAAAAGAGACATTGCTAGGCTTAAGTCGTTGAACCAATTGCTTACATGCATCTGTTCACATATGCTATGACATGTCGATCTTGCTATGTCCCATGCATATCATTTTGATTGGACAACTCATTCTAAGCAAACCGACTACAAATGTATGCTCTTTCTGAGTGCTTCCACATGTCACATATGGAATGTAAGTAAATTCACAAAAATATACCCCTAGTGTGTGGCACCATAACAATGTATTAAATAGTCATGTACGATAAGGTACAAGGAAAATACTCCCCTCGCAAGCTTCTCGAGGAGGTTTGGATAATGGAATTCTTATCGATATAGGGACACACTTGGATGTGTTTGAGGAGCATTGATTCAACACAAGTGTTGGAAATACTAACAAGGAACATGTTTAGAAGAAGGTTATTTCATGTGCCAAAAAATTGAAACTTTTTAGTCTCTCTGAAAAAAGTGACATTTTTGTGTGCACATGTGAAATGTGACATTTTTTTGTGCCTTTCAGAAACCATGCTATTTCTGCGTTTTTGAAAAAAAGGAAAGAGGAGCGAAAGGTTGACCAAGGCATGTTCAAGCGAGCGACAAAGAGTAGGACTCGCAGTTCGGGTCCTGTTTTCTCCTGTGAGAATCTTTAAGTGCTAACTTCTATCTTCGCGAAAGGATCAGTTGTCTACTCTTTACAGTGAGAGAAAGAACAAAAAGTGACCAATATTAGAAAAATGTACGTCGATGAATGTAATGCTGATGTGGCGCAACCACATCGAACGTGACATTTTTGTGTGCCCCTCCAGAAAGTGACAGGATCGTTTTGTGACATTTCTGTGTGCCCCTCCGAAAATGTGACATTCTTGGGTGCCCCTCCAAAAATGTGATATTTTTGTTTGCCCCGCAGAAAAAGTGACATGTTTGTGTGCCTCGCAGGAAAAGTGAAAATTTTGTGTGCCCCGACAGAAAAGTGACATTTTTGCGTGCCCTTTTCAAAACCCTGCTATCATTGCGTTTTCCTCGTCGATTTTCCTGCGTAGGCTGCTCGTCAGTGGCGGAGAGTAGCATTCGTCGAATCGAAGTTCTCCGCGTTGGCGCCCCTAAGTTGCTGTCACCCATCCACAAGCACAGTCTTCTCGTCTGTTTCCGCCAATTTCCGCCATGGAAGGCTTGCGCCTTCCTCCGCTGCGGAATGTTGTCCGTCTGATCAAGCCCTACCTGGCCGTCGACTCCGCCGGGCGCATCCCGGACCTCGAGCAGCGCCTCTGCCCCCCATCTGGGCCGGCGCAGCAGCCGCAGGAGCAAACGACGGAGGCGGTAGCCATCCTCGTGTGCCGCGGCGGCGACTTCGACAACGAGGCGCCAAAGCTCCAGCTCCTGGCAGAGACCTGCCGGGCGCTGGCGGAGGCGGACATTGCTGCGGCTGACAATGCGGACAGCGGCGGCGACGGATCCAGTGGCGGGGGCGATCCGAACACCGCGAAGCAGCTGCAGCTGCAGGTGGTGCTGCTCGCGAGCTCCGATGCGACAGAGGCAACCCTGCGCGCGGCACTGAACAAGCTGCCCGCTTCCGGCGGGGAGGCCACGGCCGCCGCGACCCCCCCGGAAGTGCGGCAGAGGCTGCTCCCCTGGATCGCTGTCGCGTGCGTGCCCTCCGAGGCGGAGGTGTTCGGCGATTTCGTCGTTCACCTGCAGCCGGAGGAACAGGAGAAGCGGAGGAGCTCGGAGATGCTCGTGCTGCTGCTGGACATCCTGGGGTCTACGGCTGGCGGCCTGGCTCTGTTCGAACCCGTGGGGGCCGGCGGCAAGGGACTGGCGCGCGACGGTGCGGATGTTCTGAAGAAGGTTGGGATCGACGCCTGGCCGTTCTCCGAGGCCCGCGTCCGGCAGCTCTTGGAAGGAGGGGGAGGTGGCCGGTCGGGAGGGGGTAAGGGCGGAGCAGAGGTCCGGGCCGGGAGGGCTGCAAAGAGCTTGGCTTCGTTGCTGGCAGAGGGCGGCGTAGAGAGCTTTTCGAGGAGGAAGGAAGAAGGTGCTGGGGGGGGAGTGGAGCAGGTTCCTGTTGCAGAGGTTCTGGGGGGTCAGTTTGCCGAAGTCGTCGGCTTTTACTTCGGCGCTGACTGGTGCGAGCCGTGCGAGCCGTTTGCCGCCCGTCTGACGTCTGTCTACGACACCCTGCGGGAGAAGAAGGGGGCCAAGAGCATGGCAGTGGTTTTTGTGTCCTTTGATGCAAACGAGGCTGCATTTGACGAACACATCCAGACCATGCCACCCTCGTGGCTTGCCTTGCCCTTCAGCAGGCTGCTCACCTCCGTTTCGTCCTCCTCCTCGGACCCCCTGACGCTACGCGATGCTCTCTCGGAGCGGTTTGAGGTACGGGGCATCCCGAGTCTCGCCCTTGTGGATGGCGGCAGTGGGTCAGACGGCCCTCCTGGCCGAACCATCGCCACCAATGGACGCGACCTCATCACAGAGCTGGGGGACGCTGCTCACCCGTTCAGCCCTGATGCCGTGGCAGCAGCGCGGGCTGCGGCCAAGGCTGCGCACGAGAAGGCGCGGGCAGAGCAGACTCTATCCTCCCTCCTGTGCACGATGCCTCATGAGAGCCCGTTCTGCGACTGGCTGGTGAACGCCGCAGGCGCACGCGTGGGCGTGGCAGAGCTGGCTGCCAAGCGCTGCGTGGTGGGGCTGCTCTTTTCCTCTTCCTCCTCGGAGCTCTGCCAAAGATTCAGCGCCCAGCTGAAAGAAGTCTACGAGAAGGTCCGCTCCGACGGGGCTGGGTTCGAGATTGTACTGGTTTCTGCTGATGCGGACGAGCACGGTTTTGAATCTCAATGCAAAGACATGGCATGGCTGGCTGTGCCCTTTTCGGAAGGTGGGGCTCAGGTGAGAAGGAGACTGCGGACGTATTTTGATGGGGTGCGCGGTCTGCCCGGCCTGGTTGTGCTGGATGCTGAGGGAAAGACCAGAACGGAGGCAGGGGTGGAGATTGTGAGGGAGCTTGGTGCAGAGTCTTTCCCGTTCACGACGGAGAAGCTTGCTGCTGCTCGAGCAGCTTTGGCTGCAGAGCAGCTCTCGTTGTAGGCAAGCCAAGCCAAGGGCGTACGCACTGATAACATTTACGTTCAGATGTGTTGTCCGAGCAGAGAGAACATGATGGCTTCTGGCAGATTTTGCAATGAAGAAGGGCAGAGGATTAGTGGCAACTTCTTCTGTCGAAGAGACGTTCTTTCATGCGGCGAAGAGCCATTTCTTGCTCATAACAGAGCCAAGGACACACTGCACATTGGAAGAACAGATGTCTCAAATCTGGTGGAATATTCTCTGGTTGCCATCTTCTTGCAGGTAGTAAGAATCATTGTGCACTCTTCATGCAGGGGATCAGCCTTCTGGTGTTTCACACTCACATGTCGATGACGAAGGATCAGTTGCATTTTCTAAGGGGTTACAACCACTTGGTGAAGATGTGTGTGGCCACTGTCTCCTATTCGTTCGATACAGGCTGTACGTGCGCGAGAATCCTTTTGTCTGAGCATCAAGGTGTCTTGTTGGCTACTGTCTCCATTTGTGGACCTGATTGAGGATGGTTTAGGATGTGACTGGTAATCTTTATTGCTCCGGTGATGTCGAATGATTTGCACATGGCATGGGGTGTAAGTCAGATCTGCACCATTTCGGGCACTTCCTAGAATTGAGCTATGGTAGGCCTTGGAACCAAGATTTTCAGCGATTATGCCCCGTTGTTTCGGCTCAAACGCTTCCGACGAGAGTTTTGCGCTCAAGCAAGGTGACATGTATGTTTCTTAGGAATGTTGACGCAATTTCCGTGCATTAGTCACAAACCCCACTATCGAGGAGTTTGTGAATGTTATGGGTGAGAAGATGCGTGTTAGTTTCATAGCAACACAGCCGCCGACTAGGCGTCAATGCCTGGTCAGACGGTTACGACAGTCACAAGTCGTGCACATAACGCTAAGGGTCTGGCTATCGCTAAGGGTTTGGCGGTATATGGTAGAGGAGGGCGTGACGACACTACAGGCCTCCGGACTGTACCGAGACTTCTCCAGCACCTACGACAGCGCCGGGGAGATGAGCTCGATGCGTTCCAGCAGCCCTATTTGCTTCTCCGGAGATAGGAGAGTTTACTGAGAAAGTGCGTAGAAGCTTCCTAGCAACGCAGCCGCTGACCAAGCGTAACTGCCTGATCAGACGGTGACGACGGTCACAGGTCGTACACGCAACGGCAAGGGTTTGGCTAGGAGACACAAGACACAGTGTCAGAATGCTTCAATATGGCATATGCAAAGAGAAATGACAAATGACAGGTCCAAGGCATAAATACCTGCCGCGGCGCACGGCGGGTGTCGCACGCGGCAGTCCAAGAGCTGCCCTCAAACCGGCCCAAAACCATTGTTTTGGCCGTACCTCTGCGCACACATGTCAGAATGCTGAGCCGTCTGAACCGAGACGTGCATAATCAAAAGACGGACGCTACGACTGGTCACATGCATGCATCCATTGAATGACAGTGAACATACAACGCAAAAACATGCAAATAGGCCTCTTGGCCAGTCCGCCGAAAGACGCCTGCAAGACGTATAAGACACAGCAAAGAGTCCCGGTGGCATCTGGGGCTCTGGAACACTGGTTGGTCAGCTCCAAGCGGGTAGTCCGCCGCCTGTCGTCGCGCCGGCGTCACTAGGGCCGCCTGCCTCAGGGATCTGCACGAGTATGGACACGGCCGAGTGGTCACAGTAAACTGTACAGGAACGGCACAAAGCACAACACTCCCCAATGACCCGATGGTACGCATGTCCATACGCGTGCAGCACTGGTACAACTACATAGTGGGTGACACGGACAGATGAGACGAAGACGGACATCCCACACTCAGCCACTGTCACGCACGGGGCGAAGTCCAACAGAACGAATGGCCACCAGGAACTTTCCGCGGGCAAGTGCCTTCGTCAAGAAATCAGCACGCTGCAAGTCAGTGCCAACCCACATGATGGAGATCACGCGTCGCTCCACCAGATCACGAACGAAGTGATGCTCAACTGCAATGTGCTTTGTGCGAGCATGAAAAACACCAGAGTTCTCCGCAATGGCGAGAGCACTCT
>SZWC01010134.1:40039-62305 GCA_023375785.1 Penium margaritaceum
GCATGAGGCCCATTTGCATGTTTTTGCATTATATACTCGCTGTCAGTCGATGGATGCATGCATGTGACCAGTCGTTGCGTGCGTCTTTTGATTCTGCACGTCTAGGTTCAGACGGCGTAGGATTCTGACATGTGTGCGCAGAGTTACGGCCAAAACAGTGGTTTTGGGCCGGTTTTAGGACAGCTCTTGGACTGCCGCGTGCGACACCCGCCGTGCGCCGCGGCAGGTATTTATGCCCTGGACCTGTCAGTTGTCATCTCTCTCTGCATTTACGAAGCTATTGAAGCTTATGAGACTTTGCGCGTCTCCCTAGACTGATCCTTGCTGTTTCTTGCACCTGCCTGCTTGCTAGTGCGCCAGCTGACTGGACAGTGTCGCCACGTCAGCAGCAGCAAGGCTAGGAAGCTTCCTAGCAGTTTCTCACACCAGATCACGAACGAAGTGATGCTCAACTGCAATGTGCTTTGTGCGAGCATGAAAAACACCAGAGTTCTCCGCAATGGCGAGAGCACTCTCGTTGTCGTAACGCAGCACAATGGCGGGTACTGACTGCCCAAGCTCAAGAAACAAGCGCTGCAGCCAAACTGCCTCAGCAGCCCCTGCGCCCAAAGCCACATACTCTGCGTCCGACGAGCTACGTGCGATGCAGACCTGCTTCCCGCTTCGCCAAGACAAAGCGGTACCACCGAGGAAAAACACATAGCCAGTGCAACTGCGCCCATCAGGGCTCCAAGCCCAGTCACTGTCAGTGTAGCCGTCAAGGACCACCGAACACTGCCGACAAAAGCAGAGTCTGAGATACGGTGTGGAGACCACGCACCGTACCACTCGCAGAGCCGCGTGAAGAGCTCTCGCACGTGGGGCCTGCGAGAACGAAGCGAGGAGGTTGACGGTGAACGCAATGTCAGGACGCGTGGTAGTGGCCAGGTACATCAGAGATCCAATAAGACGGAGGTACAAGGTCACGTCCACTGTCTTCTCCAGCTGTGTAGGTTCATCCACCTTCACGGCATCCTGCCCATGAGGTCTGAGAGGTGTGGAAGCGGTGGGCACTGCACCGAGGTGATCGCTAAAGCGCTCCCCCACGACTCGTGCGTATCGGGCTTGATGGAGCAACAGTGTCCGATGTCTACGATCTCGCACGATCCCCCTGACAAGAAACACCGATGCAAGACCGAGGTCCTTCATCCTGTAGGCAGTCTGCAGGACAGCCTTGGCCTCCTTCATGACCTCCAGGGACGGAGACGCAATCAGAAAGTCATCAACATAGACCTAGATGGCGGTGAACCGCTCGGGTGTCGGTAGGATGAAGAGTGAGGGGTCTGCCTCGCTCTATACGTATGCTGCGCGAGTCAAGGTGCCGGTGATCTCCCGGTTCCAACACCGTGGAGACTGCTTGTGGCCGTACAAGGACTTGCGCAAGCGCCAGACCTTGTCACCGTCCTGAAAGCCTGGTGGCTGAGCCACGTAGATCTCCTCATCCAGAGAGCCATGGAGGAACGCGTTGTTCACATCCATGTGGTGTAGTTCCCAGTCATGCTGATCCACTACACCGAACAGAGCTCGAGCTGAGGTCATGCGGCCGACAAGGGCAAAGGTGTCAATGTAATCAACTCCCTCAATCTGAGCGAACCCCTTGACGACCAAGTGGGCCTTGTAGCGTTCCAGTGAGCCATCCGGCTTCACTTTCTTGCGAAAGACCCACTTGACCTGAATCGCCTTCCTCCGAAGGAGAAGGTCGACCAGCTTGTAGACTCTGTGCTCTCGAATAGCGCCAAGCTCATCCTCGCAAGCAGCTTGCCAGGCATCAGCATCCTGCGATGAGAAAGCCTCCCTCAATGTGCCCGGGTCAGGTGCCATACAGAGGGAACTCTGCGTGGCAAATGCACACGCCTCAGTGTCAGGCCTGACAGCCATGAGATCAGCTTCTGCGTTAGAGGCGATATGGAACTCGCGAGTGACTAGGTCGTGCCCTATGGGGCACGCTGGGTGTACCTCTGAAAGCTCAGTGCGGACACTCAGGCCTAAGGCCTTTGTGCCTGGATCACCGCTTGCGATGCTGCGAGAGGAACGCCTGGGTCCGGAACCCGACGCTCGCTAAGCTCCGGAGTCTAGTGGTCGAAGGCGACCACCGGGCTCACGAGAGTAACCGGAGGTCGAGGGGCGCACCTCAGGCTCAGGAACAGGTACGACCACATGGACAGGTACGACCACAGCTGGTGAGGGCTGAGACGAGGCAGCCGGAGATGCCGTGCGAGGAGATGCGTGTGTGGGGTACACAGAGCTGGGTGTGACAGCGGGCAAGGCTGGCCCGGACACTGAGACAGGAGTGTCAGCCGAAGTAGGGACAGGAGTGGGCTGGACCGGGTCAGACGCCGGAGCAGGGGTGCCAGTGGACACAGGTGATGATGCAGGAGGAGGCGTGGGACCAGCGGTACCTGTGGGGTGTGAAACGGGCTGAACGGGCGGGATCTCTGGACCAACGGCAATGATAGCCGGATCATCAAGTGCTGGAGACCGAGAGGGGACTCGAGCGGACACATCAGCCTGACGAGGAATGGTCGCTGGCGAAGAAGTCTCCCCCATCCGCCGAGGACCCTCACAAGAAGGGACATGGGCTGCAGAGAGGGCTGTGATCGAAGTCAGATCACGGTATGTGAGTGACTAAAAAAACAACGCATCACGGGACTCAATGACACGACGGCGAGTGGGGTCCCAAAAGCGCCAGGCCTTTGACCGCGGGGAGATGCCGATGAAGGCACACAAGCGACCCCGAGGGGAGACCTTGGACCCCTGCTGGTCCTCGGTGTACCACACGGAGGCCAGGGAACCCCAGACACGAGCGAGACGAAAATCACCACGGTGGCCAAACCAGAGCTTGTACGGTATAACATGATCCGGAAGCGGACCATGCAGGAGGCGGTTCCAGACCCAAGTCATGTAGGCGAAGCCCTCAAAAGTGAAGGACTCCGGGAGACCGCACTCAGACCACATGGCGGAACCGCATCCTCCATGGTGCGGTTCCAGCGCTCAGATACACCGTTCTGCTGTGGGGTAGCAGGGGCGGAGACCTGGTGAAAAATGCCGTGCTTAGCAAAGAAGGAGTCCATCTCACCGAGGAACTCCCCGTCGCGATCCGAGCAAAAGGTATGAAGCGTGTGGCAAGACTGACACTGAGCCATCACGAGCCAGAGCCAAACCGCAAGAGCGGCGTCGCTCTTCTGACGCAGACTGTAGACCCACCGCATCCGGGTGAAGTCATCAGTCAGCATCAGAACATACCGGCCCCTCTCGGACAGGGACTCAACCGGGAGAGGACCGAGCAGGTCCGAGTGGACCAACTCGAGGGGCCTCAGTGCTCGGGAACGCGAATAAGGGTAAGTGCACCGGTTCATCTTTCCCTGAGCGCAAAAAAGACAGTCGGTCTTGGGTGGCTTCTCGAAAGAAGCCACGTCAAGACCAAGAGCGAGCTGTGTCCTTATGAGCTTCGACACAGTGTCGGAGCCCACGTGACACAGACGTCAGTGAAGCAACCGCTGGTGTTCCGGGGATAGAACACCAGTGACAAAAACACGACCAGAGGAGGAGGGAAAGCAAGGGCAGGAGGGCCGAGTAATGCAGTACAAATCATCTATGACTGAAGTACGCAAGACAATGCTACGGGTGTCAAGAGCAGTCACAGTCGCTGAATCAGCGGTATGCTCAACGGAGAGACCCATCAGAGTGCAGGCACGCACAGACAGCAGACTGAGCTCAAGATCAGGCACAAATAGCACGTCAGAGAGGTACAGGGGGCCAGACAGACCATCAAAGCATACAACCCCAACGCCGTGGACCAGAAAGGACTGACCCGAGCCTGTACAAATAGAACGGACAGTCGTGACAGGTGCAAGTACCACAAAGTCACTACGACAACACATCATGTGGTGGGTGGCATCGGAATCGATGATCCAAGTGCCACCCGAGTCACGACATGTGGACGTTACTGTACAACGAGCAATGGAACACTCGGCATCAGAGGGACGCTGAGCCGTCAGTGAACGTCGTACATCATGAAGGTGAGACTCATCAATCCAGTCAGTGCAGTCAGGCCCAGCATCATCACATGCGGACTGTGCTCCCCCACACGTGTCATCACGGGTCACGAGGATGGACGAACAAGCAGTCTGTGACCCACTCGACGATGACAACACACTCGCACCTCCCTGAAAGCGAAGCGCCAGAAGATGACGAAGCTCGGTGATGGTGCGATCACGAGGGTCAGGATCACTGCTGCTCGCAAATGAGGACGCAGGAACAGCTGCAGTCGTAGTCGTCGCGTGTCCAGAGGAGTGTGCGGGCGACGTGCCGGACGCGGTGCGAGCAGCATGGGCAGCCTGAAGTCCACGAGTGATGCGCTTTTAGTCAAGCGGCTACTGGCACTCGGTGTAGCGATGGGCACCTCCACAGTTGTAGCAGTGCATGGAACGGCCACTGCTACCAGCGGATGACGGCTGCGGCTGACCCTATGTGTGCTTCCTATTCTTCTTCTTCCCCTGGCCAGCTGTTGCAACACCTTGTGTCTGCGTGGGTATAGACGGGGTCGAAGAGGAGGAGGAAGATGAGGTCGTGATGGAGGTAGATGAGGGTGACTGGAGGAGGGAAGATGATGGTGATGCGAGGACAGTTGTAGCGAGGGAAGTCTCCTGATGCGCTATTGCTCCCTCGCAAACCGATGTCACCTAGAGGAACAGCTGATGCGCCCAGGGGAGCAGCTGCAGAGTGGCTGAGAAAGGCTCAAGAGCAGCATCACTGTACCGTGTGAAGATGTCGGTTTACTCCAGGCAAACTCTGAGCATGATCGTCCGAAGTGCCCAATGATGTGTGCCCCCTGAGGTCCCCAGACACGTGTAAATACGCATGGCACGTCGCCAGTAATCTGCCGCAGGCTCTGCTGGTCCCTGACGGAGCGAGTGGAAAGCACGAATGTGTGACGCACGCATGGTGTGCGTCTTTGCGGCCAGTAGGGACAAAGCCAGATCCCAGCCTCCACGAGGATCAGCTCCGGTGCCTGTGCCAGCCTCGCCAAGGAAGGGGCGGAAGTCGACGACTGTCTCGCGTGGCATGGCATAGAGAAGTCCTCGCATGGCCCGGGCTGTTGTCAGCACCTGTGCTGGATCTGTGGACTGGTATGGGCTGTGGTAGCAAGGCCACACTCCCTCAAAAGTGGCCCACACCTGAAACAGGGTCTCCCAGCAGTCAAATCCATCCTCGCTCATGTACCGTGGAGGTGGTGCCTCAAAGTCCTTTGGCTGCCGCTCCGTGGGGAGAGCAACCGCGGGCTGAGGAGGGCGAGAGACGGGGAAAACTCCTGGAAGGGGGTGATCACCGGGGAAGTCAGGTGACGATCGTATCGGGGACACGGGTGGAGGTCGGGTACCCATCTGGAGCTGACGGAGGCGCTCCTATAGAAGACGAATCTCCCACTCCTGGGAGTCATCCTCAAAGCCTGGCATAAAGGGCTTGTCATCAAGGAGGCCCGCAGGTGGTGGTGAAACCACGCCAGGAGGTGAAGCAGGCGGAGCACCTGTCACGGGCACCTGGGCCGAGTGCTGGGTGGAGACCGCAACGCCGGNAGCTCCCTCAGAAATCGGCGAAGGAGCCGTGGTCTGAGCAAGCAGAAGCTCAGTCGGCGTGCGGATCGCATCAGTGTGCTCTCCCTGCAGACGACGCATCTCCTCCTGCTGGCTGCGCAGGTCCGCAATGGCCTGCGAGCGAGGGCTCAACACCCCTGAAGAAGAGGAGGAGGGATAACCTGGTCCCTTGTCCTTGTCGTCGGGCGAACTCATGTCGCCGCTCACTATGGGACGACAGGTCAAGTTTGTGAGATTTCAAAACCGTCTGCGTTTCTTGAGGAGTTGAAACGCTGGCAACGTTTGATTGTCCAGGTGAAAACTTGGCTAAGTGTAATGCTGACGTCAGCAAGTGGTTGCTGACGTCAGCACGGCCTGATGACGTCAGCAGTCAACAATGCTGGGGTCAGCTTGTCCCCTCCTTGTTTTTTTTTCTTGTCACGGTTCTGCGCACCTGTGGAGCCGCTTCGCGGTGGCGCGCAGCAGCTCCGCGGAAGCTGCGCAGCAGCTTCCGCCCAGCTGCTGCTGCAGCTGTGCTATCAGCTGCAGCAGCAGAGAGTCCCGGTGGCATCTGGGGCTCTGGAACAGTGGTTGGTCAGCTCCAAGCGGGTAGTCCGCCGCCTGTCGTCGCGCCGGCGTCACCAGGGCCGCCTGCCTCAGGGATCTACACGAGTATGGATTCGGCCGAGTGGTCACAGTAAACTGTACAGGAACGGCACAAAGCACAGCATATACTCGGTGGGTTGATACCCGCGCACCCTGTTGGTTTTTGTGCATCTCTCATTGTATTATGTTGTGTCCTCCCGGCTTGTGTACATCAGCGTGCAGATGAATGACAACGAGACTCGAGCTCCTCGAGTGTCGCTCGGTGGAGCCGACGCGCGCTAAGGCCCACTCACCGTTCGCTGGAGCCTCCTCCATCGGGCCATGCGCTCAGCTCCATTGGCAGGCCTGGTGGTCGGGTCGTCGGCGGTCACTGCAAGTGCAGATGTTGTGTGTATACACCCAGCGCTGTCTCTAGTTGTGGCATTGCGTCTGCAGCATCATGCTCTGCCTAGGGTCCATGTGTCCTGCTGTGTGGCCCTCTTTGGCATCATTGCTTGTCCTCGGCACTGCCTGGGTTCGGGCAGCCATTACTCTTTGCTGCTATTTTTGTAGCTGATTTTGACTGCACGACTGCGTTTGCAGCATTGGTATTGTGGTATGGTCCAGTTTTCAGGCAAAACGGACGACGCCCGGGTTTTGGGTTGTCCGGCGTCTGGCAAGGCTCACCGAGAAAACCCTGCCTGCCAGAGAATAAGGTCTAGGACTGTTTTCTGATTGGCTGGTTAGCGTAGTAACAAGTTCTACACTAGAAGGGGGGGAGGTAGAACTTGGAAGAGTCTCCCATTGTTGCTTATTCTTCATTCCTAATCAGCCACTTTCAGTTTTCAACTACTTTCTGGCACTAACACTGGCGCGCGCGTTTCTGAGTAACAAACCCAGAGCTTCCAGACTTAGACTCTATAGCAGCACACTGAGGGGGCAACAGACTTAAGCACCGAGCGTGGAAGCCCGCATGCTGCATCAACAACGCTGCTGCCTCAACCTGTTGCCTAGAATTTCTAGCCTGGTATCAGAGCCAGAGCGTAGCAACAGCAGCAGAAGACTGGCGAACAGGTCCGGAAAACACTGGCAAACCCCCATACGCGCCGGAGCAACGGAAATGCTGCCGGATTTTTTCTGGCAGCATTGACCCGCCTGGTGGCGGTGTCAGATTCTTCCCCAAGGCCACCGGGCCAGGGGAAATGCTGCCAATTGTTTTTTTGGCAGCGCTAACCCCCACGCGTGACGCAAGGAGGTGAGCGGCAGGCCGCGTTTGACACCTGCGGGCGACGAAGCACGGTTCAACGTCACCCAGGTGCAGTGACTGGCACCAGCACGCATCAGCAGCAGTCTGCAATAGCGGCAGATGCAAGCAACGATAGTGAGCAGTGGCAGCAACAGCCAGCAGCAGCTGCGTGCAGCAGCAGCAGGCAGGTAGAAGCAGTAGCTTGCAGCAGTAGCAGCCCGCAGCGGCAGCTCTCAGCACCAGTAGCCTGCTGCAACAGCCCACAGCAACTACGAACAGTAGCGGCAACAAGCAGCAGCTGCAGCAGCGTGTAGCAACAGTAGCAGGCTGTAGCAGTCGCAGTAGTGAGCCACAGCAGAAGTTAGCTGCGGCAGTAGTGGCAGAGAGCTGCTAGCGGCAGCAGCCAGGAGTGTCTGCTACTACTCGCAGCCCGCAGCGAGCAAGCAGCGAGCAACAGCATGCTACTGCCAGCGAGCAGCAGCCCGCTGCTAGCGAGCATCTTCCCGCTGCCAGTGAGCAGCTGCCCGCTGCCGGCGGGCAGCAGACCGCTGCTCGCAGCAAAGAGCGGGCAGCTGCCCGCTGCCACAGACGAAAGGAAGAAAAACAAGAAAAGAAGACAAAAAAACTCCCCACCCCACTAGCTTCTCTGCCGCGGCTGCAGCAGCTGCCTTAGCTGCTGCAACAGCCACAGCAGTTGCAGCAGCCCGCGTCAGCAGCAATTGCTGCCACAACTGTAGCTGCAACAATAGCAGCAGCAGAAGCCATAGCCGTAGCAGTAGCAAC
Organism: Penium margaritaceum; assembly: GCA_023375785.1. Lineage (NCBI taxonomy): Eukaryota > Viridiplantae > Streptophyta > Zygnematophyceae > Desmidiales > Peniaceae > Penium > Penium margaritaceum. The sequence continues at coordinate 48,266 of SZWC01010134.1, forward strand.
AGCTATAACAGCAACAGCTACAACAGCGGCAGCAATAGTTGCCACACCTACATCAGTAGTAGTAGCAGCAACAGCGGCAGCACCAAAAGCTACAACAGCAGTAGCAACAGCAGCAGTAGCAGCAACAGCAGCAGTAGTAGCGGCTACAGCAGCAGCAGCAGCGACAATAGCAGCAGCAGCAGCGGCAACAACAGCTACAGCAACGACCCCAACAATCGCCGCTGTTGACGTCAGCATCCCTCTGCTGACGTCACTACTGACGTGACTACTGATGTCACTACTGACGTCATCAACACACACAAAAAAAGGGAGGACAAGGGAAGGGGAAAGAAAATCAAAGGGTGGGTAGAACGGCCACCTCCCTAAGTCAGTTCTTACATCAGCAAAAAAAGAAACTAAAGGGCACCAAATCATGGCTGATAGCCCCAGTGGGGAGGGATCCTCCTCTGTTGGGGGGACTCCCAGCCCCCTTTTCTTGCAACAAATGCAGCAGCAACAACAGTAGTAGCAACAGTAGCACCAACAGTTGCAGCAGCAGCAGTAGTAGCAACAACAGTGGCAGCAACAACAGCAGCAGCCCACAGGTGTCGTTGGCAGCAACCCTGACCCCCTCGCTGCTCTCCAGCAACAGCTCGCAGCCTTGACGTAGCAGCTTGCAGCGCTGCAGCCATTAGAGTGACCTGTAGCGCCAGCCTCCCAGACTGCCACCAGTGCGTCGCCGTCATTCATCCGTCCAGTGCACACCAGCTTAGCTGTGTCTGCTGCCACGCACTATCTGGCACAATAACAGACTCAGCGCCAGCGGCAAACAATAACCTCTGTCCTTGGTCCAACTCTTGGCGCCGGCCGCATGTAGAAGGACCTTGAGATGCCGCCACCGCTGCTTCAGGCCGGCGAGCAATTCCGGAGCTGGGAGCTCAACTTCCGGATGTGGGTGCAGGGTGAGGGCTTGTGGGCATACTACGCCCTCCCGTATGACCCCACCCTGGCCAACCAATAGTATGACGCTGGTCGTGCCGTACGTGCTCTAGTCCCTGTCGCCCCTCCGGCATCCCGCCTTGCCCTCGAGCCCTTCCTTGGCGACTTCACCGCTGGCGCCATCCCAAACCCTGCAGTTGCGTGGCACGTCCTCACTCGTCCCCATCGCCTGTCCAGCGACGCTGAGACCAGTCGCCTGTTGCGGGAGTTCAACTCCCTTCACATGGGGGAGACCAAGACGGTCAGCTCCTAATGGCAGCGGGCAGAGGACATCCTTCGTCACCTCGGCAAGTCTGCCCCACCCCCTCTGGCCGCGCTCCTCACCATCAAGCGCAGTGCCACCGACGCGTACGCGGACGTCTTCGTGCATTACTCTCACGACGTCCACTCCACCATGGAGGCCCAGGGCACCCTCATTCCCTGGACATACGAGCTCTTCCTCCGGATTGAGGAAGTTTGTCGAGATTCCCGACTCCAGTGCACGGAGGCTCTCGCCTCCCCTGCCGTCGCCTCCGTGGCCGTTGCCTCCCTCGCCGCAGCTGCCTCATCGTCGTCGGGGAAGAAGAAGCGTCGGAACAAGGAAAGCAAAGGTCAGCAGCAGTAGCAACCGTCGACCGGGTCCAGCGGTGGAGGCTCGGTCTGCCACAACCGTGGCCAGCCCGGGCACGGCTGCTACACGTGCCCTCTACTGATGGACGAGGCACGCGTCATCGCCTCGCCTCTGCCACCATAGCGGTTGCCGGCTCTGATGCCTTGGCCTCATCTAGCAGCTCCACCACTCCGATTGCTTCGCCAGTCCAGTCGACACCTACGTCATTGCCGCACCATTCGCAACAGTCAGCGCCTCCGTGTCCTTTCGTCGGCACCGTCCTTGTCCTACCCGGGCTCCGGCGCCGTCACTCCACACTCCGTCTACACTCCCAGGCCATCCTCCCGTGAGCGTCAGCTTGAGCAGTTCATCGCACTCCAACTTGGCCTGTCTTGCCCTCCTCCCTAGGGAAGTACAAGTTGCATCACCTCCTGCTCCCCTGTCCAGCCCTACATGAGTGAGACTGAGCTGCGGTCGTGTCCCGTTTCCTCGTCTGTCTTGTCGTCTGCCATGGCCTCCTCTAACCCTCTTTGTGACGAAGTTGCGTGGCTTGACGATTGGTTGTCTCGGTTCAACCCTCCTTCGACCGCGTCCGCGTCCCTTGCTTGCTGCCATGTGACCGTTAGCGATCTGGCGACCCCGGTCCAGGACCCTGCTGAGACCTGGATGATCGACTCCGGGGCCACGCATAACATGACAGCCTCTCGTGAGGCCTTTAGTATGCTTCGTCTTGTAGGCGATGTCTCCGGTTCCCGGACGAGCTCCGGACAGGTGTTGCCTGTGCGTGGTGTTGGCGTCGTTCGCTTCCGTGGTCCTGCGGGTGACGTTATTCTGACTGATGTCTTCTTCGTCCCTGGTCTCGAGCTCAGCCTCCTGTCCGTCACTGTCCTTGACCACATGAGCATGGGCGTTGTGCACTCGCATGGTGTTGGCACGATGTATTTGCGTCCGTCTCGTCTTGTCGTACTGCACGCCACCGCCCGTGGCAACCTGTGGCATGTCCCTCGCCTCTCCTCATCTCCTTCCGCCTCCTTCCCGTCGGCCGCCACAGGCCATGTGTTTGTCACCAGTACGCTTTCTCCTCAGCTCACCCGCCTCTTGCACCACCGCCTTTGCCACGTCCACTCTGCTGTCGTCGTCAGCATGTTCCGCACCCAGGCGGCCAAGGGCCTTGATCCGGAGACTTTCCCCTCTCCCGTGCCCCACTGAGTGCATTGATTGTGCTCAGGGGAAGATGCACTGGTCCACGTACCCTTTTTCTTCCTCCCGTGCATCCGTCCCTCATGACCTCTTCCACTCGGATGTCATGGGCCCTCTCCCCACTGAGTCCGTCGGCGAGCATGGGCGCTATGTCCTCACACTCATTGACGACTATTCTCGCTACCGTTGCATCATCTGCCTTCGACAGAAGAGTGATGTCGCCCGTGCCGTCTAGGACTGGCTTGTCCTTGCGGAGCGTGAGTGTGGCCACTCTCTTCGCCGCTTTTGCTCCGATCATGGTGGTGAGTACATGGGTGAGGCCATGACCTTTCTCGCCTCCCGCAAGATCCACCATGAGACATCTTCGCCCTACACGCCCGCCCGGAATGGTGTCTCCGAACGGTGGAACCGTCCATGGCCGACGCCGTCCGCACCATGCAGGTCAAGTCCAGTCTCTTGGATGGCTTCTATTTTGAAGCCGTGGCCTACATGACCTGAGTTTGGAACCGGATTCCCCACGGTCCCCTTCCCCTCCAGTCCACGTCGTACCAGCATTGGTGCGGTTAGCGTGCTGACCTCCGCCCGGCCCGTGTCTGGGGCTGCGTGGCCATTGTGTAGCTACCCGCCCCGCAGCAGGGTAGCAAGCTTGCCCCCCCGTGGATGTCCGTGCACCTTCCTCGGTGTCTCCCATCAGTCCAAGGCCTGGCACTTCTGGGATCCCTCCAGGCACTGCATTGTTGAGTCCCGGGATGCCCTCTTCTTCGAGGACTTGTTTCCTCGTGACCTCATTCACTCTGGCTCGTCCGTGTCTATCCCGTCTCGTGGGGGAGTGGTGAGTTCGTCCTCCGTCCTACCGCTTCCGGGTGACACATCCCTCAGTCCCTCCGGGCCAAAAGCCTCAGTCGGGTCCGCTGGTCCTTCCGAGCCGGCAGCCCCAGTCGCGTTCGCTGGTCCCTCTGAGCCGACAGCCCCAGTCGCGTCCGCTGGTCCCTTCAGACCGGCAGCACCAATTGCGCCTACTTGTCCCTCCGGGCCGGCAGCCCCAGTGGCGCCTACTGGTCCCTCCGGGCCGGCAGCCTCGGCCGAGTCCACTGGCCCCTTTGAGCCGGCAGCCCCAATCGCGCCCATTGGCTCCACCAGACCGGCAGCCCTTGTGGCGCCTACTAGTCCCTCCGTGCTGGCAGCCCCAGTTGCGTCCATTGGCCCCTCTGAGCCGGCAGCCCCAATCGCGCCCATTGGCTCCACCAGACCGGCAGCCCTTGTGGCGCCTACTAGTCCCTCCGTGCTGGCAGCCCCAGTTGCGTCCATTGGCCCCTCTGAGCCGGCAGCCCCAGTCACGCCCACTGGCTCCTCCAAACCGACAACCCCATTGGCCTCCACTGGTCCCTCCGAGCCAGCAGCTCTAGTCGCGTCTGGTGGCCCCTCTGGCCTGCAGCCCTGTCCGCCTCCATTGGCCCGTCAGACTCAGTGCCATCTCCTGCCCTACCACGCTACACACGTGGCGCAGGCGGTAGCCTCCGACCCAAGCTGTTGGTGAGCGCGCAGACCGTCGCATCGCGCTCCGTAGCGTCTTGACCCCTCGTGGCTCCACGTGTCTCCTCCACTCCCACGGTCGTGAGTGGGGACCCTGGCACCAAGGCCCTTGGCTTGACTGCCTCGGCCATCATTGGAGACCTTCACCCGGGCTCCGGACTGGGCTACGCCATGCTTCATCACGAGCATCAGCACGCTATCGTGGCTGCACTCACGTGCATCCCACCTGGGGCTCCAGATGCACACGCTCTTTCAGTCCACTCCACAGCACACCCGGAAGATCCAGCCACTCTACGCGAGGCACGAGCCTATCCTGAGGCCACACACTGGGACGCTGCCTACGACGATGAGCTCGCTGCTATCCGACAGCACCACGTGTATGACCTCGTCGACCTTCCTCCAAGTCGGAAGGCCATCGGCGCCAAGTGGGTCTTTTGGCGCAAGTGGAAGCCCGACGGGCCCATGCACAAGTACAAGGCCCGCCTTACAGCCGAGGGGTTTGCGCAGATCCCTGGGGTCGACTACGACCAGATCTTTGCCCCACTTGGCCAATTCTCCACTAGCCGGGCGCTCTTCAGCCTGGTCACCCAACATGGATGGGAGCTCCATCAGATTGCTGGATGTGAGCAACGCTTTTCTCCATTGTTCACTGGAGGGTGAGGAGCTCTACATGGTGTAGCCCCAAGGCTTCGACGATGGCACTGGGAGATTCTGACAACTGCGTAAGGCCCTCTATGGCCTAAAGCAGTCGCCTCGGTTCTGGAACTAGGAGATCAGCAGCGCGCTCCTTTGTGGCGGGCTCCAGCGTAGCACCACTGACCACGCACTGTTTGTCAGTCCACGAGGCCAGACTCTCACTGCTATCCTGGTTTACGTCAATGATCTCCTCATTGCGTCGCCAGACACGGCTGCCATCCAGCGTGTGAAGGAATTGCTGCACACCACGTATCAGATGAAGGATCTCGACTCTGCAAGAGTCTTCCTGGGTATGGAGATCGAGCATGATCGCTCCCAGGGCATCCTATACATCCACCAGGCCGCCTATGTGCAGACTCTGTCCACCCGCTTTGTGGAGGACCTGCCACTCGTGTTGAGTGTATCTCCGCCCATGTCACCCGATTGGCAGGTGAAGCTGAAGAATCCTCACCTAGCTATTGTGCGGGAGCCAGTTGACGTGAGCACGTACCTGCGAGTCATCGGGTCACTGATGTTCTTGGCGACAAAGACGCGCCCAGACATCGCGTTCGCCGTCAACCTCCTGGCCCAATTTTCTCAGGAGTCGCGTCACCTCCACTAGGAGGCCGCAATCCGAGTATTGCGCTATGTCGTCTCGACTCCTCCGCAAGGTCTCATGTTCCGCCGTCAGCCGTCTATTGTCACGGTGGGCTACACCGACAGTGACTGGGCCGGCAGTCCGGACGGTAAGAGTCGCACAGGCTGGATCTTTCTCATTGGCGGCACAGCTATGTCCTGGCGCAGTGGCAAGCAGGGGTGCATTTCACGCAACACTGCTGAGGCTGAGTACATTACTCTTGGCTCAGGCACGTGTGAGAGTGTGTGGTTGCGTCATCTGTTGTCCGAGTTGCATCAGTCTGTCGCATTCATCACATTGTATTGTGACATGAGAGTGCCATGGCCATCGCCAACATTGACGGCGTGCATCACACACACACAAAGCACATCAACTTTGAGTATCACTATGTGCGTTCGTTGTTGCATGACGGCAGCATCAGCATCATGTGGGTTGAGATAGCACGGCAGTTGGCTGACTTCCTGACCAAGGCATTGAAGCGCGACTCATTCAAGAAGGCTGTGAGTTTGGTCGGCATGCGTCTGTGAGTGGATCTCTTTGCCCCTGCTTGTGTCTCTGCGTGCCCTGGGGGAGTGTGGTCGTGGACTGTGTCTCTACCCGCACATGTGCACTACGCCTGTGAGTCATGGAGGAGTGTTGGTTTTTGTGCATCTCTCATTGTACTCTGTTGTGTCCTCCCAGCTTGTGTACATCGGCGTGCAGATGACCGACGCCGAGACTCGATACTGCTGGAGTGTCGCTCCATGGAGCTGACGCGCGCTGAGGCCCACTCACCATTTGCTGGAGCCTCCTCCCTCGGGCGATGCACTCAGCTCCATCGACAGGCCTCCTCGGTGGTCGGGCCACCTGCGGTCACTACAACTGCAGATGCTGTCTGCATGCACCCAGCGTTGTCTCTAGTTGTGGCATTCCGTCTGCAGCATCATGCGGTGCCTAGGGTCCATGTCTCATGCTGTGTGGCCCTGTTTGGCATCACTGATTGTCGTAGGTACTATCTGCGTTCGGGCAGCCATAACTCTTTTCTGCTGTTTTTCTAGCTGATTCTGACTGCACAACTGTGTTCCGAGCGTCGGTATTATGGTATGGTCCAGTTTTCAGGCAAAACGGACGACGCCCGGATTTTGGGCTGTCTGGCGTCTGCCAGGGCTCACCGAGAAAACCCTGCATGCCAGAAAACAAGGTCTAGGACTTTTTTCTGATTGGTTGGTTAGCTGAGTAACAAGTTCTACACTAGTGGGGGGGAGATAGAACTTGGAGGGGTCTCCCATTCTTCATTCCTAATCAGTCACTTTCAGTTTTCAGCTGCTTTTTGGCGCTAACACTGGCGCGCGTGTTTCTGAGTAAGAAACCCAGAGCTTCCAGACTTAGACTCTAGAGCAGCAAACTGAGGGGGCAGCAGACTTAAGCAACGAGCGTGGAAGCTCGCATGATGCATCAACATCGTTGCTGCCCCAACCTGCTGCCTAGGATTTTCAGCTCACCTGGTGGACTGCACCGGTGCGACAAGGAGACCCGGTGGCTGTATTGGCGCTTCCAATGTTCGAAAAGCCGTGTGTGATGTCTGGACGTTGATTCCGAGATTTCTTTGCACTGCTCCTGTTTTCTCGGTGGTCGAGACCCCGGCACTCGGAGAGCTGTTCTGGTGCCTCGAGGAGATCAACGTTATTGTTATCATGGTATACACAGTGTGTTCTCCTCGCTGACTCATTTTGGTTGAGCGGGGGTGCCGGGACCCGGTGTGGCTAGCTACCGGCGCCCGTACTTAAGCCTACAAGGGGCTCATTTTCATCCTCTCCTTGTTCTTTTATACTCAACGTTCCAGACTCAGCCAAATTCTTATCGTCTTGCATCGCACTCATACACAAAGCTCATGTTTTTTTTGCATGGGTCTGTATGCCCTAAAATGTTTCCAATATGGTATCTGAGCATAGGAGGACGAGTGAGCAGCAGAAGCCGCAGCAGTGGACGCAATGCAAAGAGAATGCGCCACGTGACGCCACGTTGGCAGCAGCGTGAGGGAACGCGAAACGACTGCACATGACTGCCACAGGGGCGGTAAGCTGCGCACAGCAACATTAGGGACAGCAACGGCAACAGCAGTAGCAGGAGAAGACGTGGCAACGACTGCAGCTGCAGTGCCACACAACAGGAGCAATGGCGGCAGAGCTACCGCTGATAGGAACAACAGCAGCGGCGGTAGCAGCAGCAGCAACGGCCAGCACTAGCATTCTGAGCAGCCTTACATAGCAGTAGCAACAGCAACAGCCACTGCAACAGAGGAAACAAAAACAGTAGCGTGCAGCAGCAAGCAGCAGCTTGGACATCAGCAAGCAACAGCAACAGCTGCTACGTAGTTTAGCAACAGCAGCAGTAGCAGCAGAATTTGCAACAGCAGCAGCGGCAGCAGCATCAAGAAGCACCAGCAGCTGCTGTGCAGAGTAGCAGCAGCAGTAATGGCAGAAGCAGCAGCAGCAGCAACTACAGTAGCTACACCCTCCGCTTTAGCTGGTGCTGCAGGAGGGCCTCGCACTCCTCCTCTGAAGGCCCCCGCCCCCTTGGAGGGACCCCCTCAACCCCCATCAGGGGAGCCTCTCCGAGGGGGATCGTCGGCCCCGTTCGTCCTCCTCCCCTCTTCTTGAGGGGGCCCTCAGAGGGCCCCGTCGAGCCCCTTGAGGGGCCCCTCGGAGGGGCCCGTCGGCCCCGTCGGCCGACCGACGGAGGGGCCGACGGCGGAGAGGGATGGACCCTCCCCCTCTCCTCTCCCACTCACTCGCTCACTCGCTCACTTGCTCACTTTTCGCTCGCTTTTTTTAGCAAGCGAGCAGGGAGCGAGGGGGGGCAACCTGAAATTGCCTCCTGTCTCTGTTTTTTATCCCCCCCCCCATCCTGACCTGCCCCCTTTCTAGGGGGTACTCCAGAATCGGGTGACGGGAAAATCCGAGGTTGAGGAAGAAGTTGGAAGAAAAAAGAGGACGGGGGTTGGGGGCAGGATTAGGGAAGAGAAGGAGAAAGGATTAAAAAATAGAGGTGGCTGGTGAGGGCAACAAAAAGCAAAAAGGGGGGCTCCGGACAAGAAAAAAAAAGGGGTCATAGACGGAAGAAAAACGTGCGAGGCCATTGAATTGCCCAACATCTCACCGAAAGCTACAGTAGCAGCAACCACTGCAACATCAGTGGCGGTTGTAGCGGCGGTTGCAATTTCACCCTCCAAACCAACAACAGATAGTGTTGTCGACGACAATCTCTGTTTTGAGACGCGTCATGGATTGGCGTCTCCCTAAGGTTCGTGGATTGGTGCGCGCACTTCACTCCGTAGGATCGACGGAGGATTCGAGTCTTTCCATCTTCGAGGGCTGGGTCATCAATCGCTTGGAGCAGCAACCACACCTGCAGCCGCCATCCCTTCTCTTCTTGGAGCAGTCTTCGCTCTATTAGTGGCAACAACATTAGTAGCCGCAGCTCGTCAGACTCTAGTCTCCGGGCGTGTTGTGGTAGTGCAGCTCGTCCCGTCTAGTCACGCTTACTGACCCGGACGCCGTAACCTCCAGGAGTGACAGCACCTACGAGCCTCATCCTCTCCCGTGGCTTGGTATTTACCACCGGGAGTAGGTGCCCTCGGCACCTATCTATCGTCCAGCCCACGAGATGAGTGCGCAGACATTTGAGTAGGCACCCTGCGCGTTCGTTTGCTGTTATTGTGGTGATGGACGTCATGGTTGGCGTCGCTGTTGGACGTGCACTCGCGGCTAGCATGCACCTTGGCTTCACCCTCGTCCAAGCCTGCGTCCTCCACAGCACACGGATCCGCTAGCGTTGGTAGATCTCCTAGCTGGACCTCTAGCAAGCATATTCGCCGAGATCCACGGCCTGTTGTAGATGGTGCAGCGGCTTTGTGACCTCGTCGTCACTGAGCGTGCTTCTGCTACTAGTTTGTTGATGGCCTCTTTGACCACATCTCCTTCATCCACTCGTTCTTCCTCATTCGATGGTGTCCCTTCAGCTTCACCAGTCGGTCTGACCCAGGCTACCACCATCCTCTCGATACTCCACTCTCCTACGACCACGACGCCACCTCGCGATGACATGTCTTCATGCAGTTGTTCCAGTCTTGTGTCCCCACGGCTTCTGCATCAGCGCTCTGTACGCTGTACTAGCGCCAAGTTTAATATACCCTCCACCACCTTGGCTTTTGTTGCGGTACCTGTCGAGGGAGAGTGTGGTCACCGCATATTGTCTGTTGTGACCGTAGCAACAGGATCCGTACTCGCGCCAGGCCGTGGTGCCCGAGCGACCACTCAGGCAGACTCAGATGATGCGGTGATAGCACATGGCGTGGAGTCTGATCTTGACATGGCGTTCATGGCGGAGACTTGCCTGTCATCGTCTGAGCTGGATCTAGTTTTACCACAGCAGCAGGTGACATCGGGAGGAGCGCAGGCACGGCGTCCTTGGACGGTGCCAGTCACGGCTCCGACCGGTGGAGGCCCAGGGGTGGCACAGGAGTCTCGTACAGATTTGGATGCATCTACTGGACTTTTGGGGGAGAGTATGCAGTAGACTCACACTAGTCCGGCAGATGTTGGAGTACTTGGGACGTGCATGTCATCAAGGTTGATATCTACACTAGGGCAACAGCCAGACATTGTGCAGTAGTTGGTTGCATTAGGAAGAGTGCATGTCCCGTGTGCCTGGGCGATGCCATTCACGACTCTGACCGGTAGTGGTCCAGTAGTGGCACAGGAGTATCGTGCGGCTCGGGGTGCCCCATACAAATTCCTGATGGCGTTGGCACACGAGGCTCACACTAGCACAGCAACAGTTGTAGTGCATGAGAAGAGTTTGCCAGTTGGTCTTTTGGGTGTTGAGGCATTCTTGAGAGCAGCAGTTCTGAGAGATGTCACTGGGACATGTGTTGCAGCAGACACAGCAGGCTCCACCATGTTATCTACGCGACCTGAGGACCAGCTTCAGCGTGAAGATTCACCTATGTTCCCAGACTCTACGGGTTCCCGTACACACGACGGAACAGCGACACACATGATGGAGTCAGACGGTGGTCTTCACTCCATTATCGAGCAGGTGGCAGCAACCAGCCTTCCTGGGGAGATAATGCGTGAGCTCCAGCTGCGCTTGTTGGTCGCCTTGACGGGCATTGTCGAACCAGAGTCCTGCACACCCGTGTCCACTACGGCGGTAGTCAAGGATAGTGGAGCAGATCCGTACATGCGAATGGAGTCACCTCGTTGGCAAGAGCTGAGTTCTACCCCCTCGTTTTCACGCGTTGGTGAACGTGCCAATCACATCGACATTGAGAGTGGCAGTACCTGCACGAATGACATTTCCACATGCTCCACAGACTCTGATAGCTCCTCCTTCTCCTTCTCTCTCAGCATGCAACCGCTCACTCCTCCTATGATAGACATGAGCTGTGGCATGGTTGCGACACCTACAGCTGCATCCGATGTTTTAGCATCTTAGCACATTGCGAGTTTGGTTGACCCCCAGGAGGATGCAACAGCACCGGCTCCATTGTCTTCAGCAGCCAAGATGTAGACAGAGCTATACTCACGAGTTCTACAGTCTGCATGTGCAGCATCTAGCGAGGCAGATTTTATCCTACGCGAGGCAGACATGGGCCACCTCCTCATGTCCGAGGCAGATTACACTGACCTGTAGGAGCGTGTAGTGATGTTGCAGCGGGAGGTGATGGCAGCACGTGAGCGATTCTCAGAGGAGGGGAGTATCACTACTATTGGCACGGGATTTATGCCAACAGCATTTGGTACACCCACACTGGGGGAGGATCTTGTATTAACTCCAAGTATGACGTCAGCTGGAGACACTACCACAGGAGAGTTGAGCATGCCTTCAGTTTCTACCATCATTGATCCTGTCGACTCCGTCATCGCTCTTCCTACTGCTGCTACCATCACGCACCTTCATCCACCCAACTCAGCTACTCCATCGTCACCTTTGTCCATGAGTGGTGACCCGGTTTGTTGCTCCATCCCTCCTCCTCTGGCCGTACACCCTTGTGCCTCAGGGTACGCTATCCCGCATCAGAGGTCAGCTCCGCCACTTCATCCATGCTCGCGTGCTGCGCGTCCATTCCCTTTCTTCCGGCGTACACAGATGCACCGGGGGAGAGCGGAGATAGGAGAGACTGTGAGTTGGGACCCTTGGCAGTCACCTGAGGACTGGTACACCCCAGGTGACGCAGCTTTGACGTGAGGAGTCATAGCTGGAGACACCACTTTGTCTATGAGGTAGGGAGCTGACTCATACATGACAGGGGGAGCTATGTCTGCATGATGGAGAGACCACATGATTCATCACTCAGAATCTGTTTAGCTATGGCATCAGCATCTCCATCGAGGACATCGCCGTCAGGTTCATCTGCTCAGGGGGAGTGTTGTGTGGACCTCCACCTAACGCGACGTTATGGGAGATGCATGGCGAGGGGTCCATACTCTGCTATGAGCATAATACGGCCGCACTCTGTTGGTCGAGACCCGGACACTTGGTCAGTTGCAATAGTGTCAGGATGAGACCATGGGGTCGTGTGTCTTGGTGTGTGGCCATACTACGTGTGGCACGTGCATGCAAGCTGGTTTGCTCATAGTGGTCGAGACCCAGACAAGTGGTGAGGTACACCCATGTTACAAGGAGACCCTCTATGATCATATGTGTTGATTGATGATGGTATTGTGGTCGGCACACAGACACCAGTTGGATTGCTTGTATTAATCGAGACCCGGACACTGGTATCGCCAGTGTCACGAGGAGACCATTTTGTCGTCTGACATGTGTATGATGTGCATAACGCTGGTTTCTGTGCATGTGTATCACTCGTCTATTGGTCGAGACCCACACACTTCGTGGGATGTGCCAGTGCCTAGGGAGATCTTAGATGGATAGCAAATGAGTGTGGATGGCTATGTGAGCCAGGGGGAGTGTTGGTTTGTGTGGCTTCCACTCGTCATGACTAACGCTCATGCATTATCCATATACCCACGTTGGCGGTATATGGTAGAGGAGGGTGTGACGACACTACGGGCCTCCGGACTATATCGAGACTTCTCCAACACCTACGATAGCGCCGGTGAGACGCGGTCGATGCGTTCGGCAGCCCTGTTGGCTTCTCCGGAGCTAGGAGAGTTTTCTCGATGGGTTGAGACCTGTGCACCCGTGGACAGTACCGATGCGACAAGGAGACCCGGTGGTTGTATTAGCACTTCCGATGTTCGAAAAGCCCTGTGTGATGTCTGGACGTTGATTTTGAGATTTTCTGGCACTACTCCTATTTTCTCGGTGGTTGAGACCCGGGCACTCGGAGAGCTATTTCGGTGCCTCGAGGAAACCATCGTTATTGTTATCATTGTGTACATAGTGTGTTCTCCCCCCTGACTCGTTTGGGTTCAGCGGGGGTGACGGGGCCCGGTGCGGCTACCTGCTGGCGCCCTTACTTAAACCCGCTAGGGGCTCATTTGTATCCTCTCCTTGTTCTTTTACATTTAGCGTTCCAGACTTACCCAAATTCTTGTCGTTTTGCATTGCACTCACACACAGAGCTCATGTTTGTTGTTGCATGGGCCTGCATGCCCCAAAATATTTCCAATTACATGTCCATGGCATAAGTACCTGCCGCGGTGCACAGCGGGTGTCGCACGAGGCAGTACACAATCTGTCATAAAACCAGCCCAGAACCAATGTTTTCACCGTAACTCTATGCAGACATGTCGGAACGCTACGTTGTCTGAACCTAGATGTGCAAAATCACAAGCCAGACGCGTGCTAGTGCCTTTGTCAAGAAGTCAGCATGCTGCATGCCAGTGCCAACCCATATGACAGAGATCACGTGTCGCTCCACCAGATCACGCACAATGTGATGCTCAACCGCAAGGTGCTTCATGCGAGTGTGAAAGAAACTAGAGTTCTCCGCAATGGCAAGAGCACTCTGGTTGCCGCAACAAAGTACAATGGTAGGTACTGACTGACCCAGCTCAAGGAATAGGCGCTGCAACCATACCGCCTCTATAGCCCCTGCACCCAGTGCAACATACTCTGCCTTCGATGAACTATGTGCAATGCAGCCCTGCTTCCTGCAGCTCTAGGAAACAGCGATACCACAGAGAAGGAACACATAACCGGTGTGACAGCATCCATCTGGGCTCCAGGCCCAGTCGCTGTCAGTATAGCTGTCAAGGACCATCAAACACTGCCGGTGAGAGCAGAGTCTGGGGTAAGGTGTGGAAACCATGTAGCGCACCACTCCCATTGCCGTGTGAAGGGCTCTAGTGCGTGGAGCTTGTGAAAACTAGGCAAGGAGGTTGATGGCAAAGGCAATATGAGGACGTGTGGTAGTGGCCACGTACATCAGAGATCCAATGAGACGGAGGTACAAGGTCACATCCACTGTCTCTCCCAG
>SZWC01010134.1:67325-80853 GCA_023375785.1 Penium margaritaceum
ATCGCCCTAGCCGTTGTCAGCACCTGTGCTCATTCCGTAGAGTGATACGGACTGTAGTAGTAGGGCCACACTCCCTCTGAATTGGCCCAAAACTGGAAAAGAATCTCCCAGCAGTCAAAACCGTCCTCGCTAACATACCGTGGGGGCGGTGTCTCAAAGTCCTTGGGTTGCCGCTCCGTAGGGAGAGCAATTATAGGCTGAGAAGAACGAGGGATGGGGAAGACACCGGGAAGAGGGAAGTTGTTGGGGTGGAGGTCAGGCGATGATCGAATCTCTAGAAAACAATATGTGTGTGGGGGCCGAGAGCTCTTCTGGAGCTGGCGAAGACGCTCCTGAAGCACAAGAATCTAACGCTTGAGGTAGTTGTCCTCCATGCCTGGCATATCTGGATCCTCATCCCAAGGATCAAGAGGTGGCGGGTCACATCCAGCTCTTGTCCCCGGTGCTGGAGCTTACTGCTGTGTAGAGGGTGCGACACCAGCAGCTCCCTCACAGGTATGCCGTGGGGCTATGTACTGACTCCGAAGAAGCTCAGTGAGTGTACGGATGGCGTCAGTCTGGTCCCGCTATAGGCGACGCATCTCGTCCTGCTGGCTCCGCAGGTCCTCAATAGCCTGCAAACGTGGGCTCATGACCTCTGAAGAGGAAGAAGAGGGATCTAGTATCCTCTTTCCCTTTTCACCGGAGAGAGCCATGTCACCGCTCATTATGGGCCAAGATGTCAACTTGGTCAGATTGCAAAAATGTCAGCGTTTCACGAGGAGTTGAAAGGCTGGCAAGTTTTGACTCTTCGACCAAAAAATTGACTAAGGAAGGTGTTGATGTCAGTAGGTTGTTTCAGACATCAGCATGACCTGATGACATCAGCAAGAAAAAAATACTCCTGTCGTCCTGTGCAGTTTATTGTGAGCTTCCAAACATCGATTACTCTGACATCTTTGCCCCTGTCGGCCGCATGACCTCAGATTGAGCTCGGTTCGGTGTAGTGGCTGAGCATGACTGAACTGCACCAGATGGATGTGAACAATGCATTCCTCCATGGCTCTCTGGATGAGGAGATTTACGTTGAAGCTTCCTAGCAACACAGCCGCCAACTAGGCGTCAATGCTTGGTCAGACAATGACGACAGTCACAAGTCGTGCACACAACGGTAAGGGTCTGGCTAGGAGACACAAGGCAAAGTGTCAGAATGCTTCAATAGCACTTGCAGAGATAAATGACAAATGACAGGTCTATGGCATAAGTACCTGCCGCGGCGCACAGCGGGTGTTGCACACGGTAGCACACGATCTGTCTTAAATCCGGCCCAAAACCATTGTTTTGGCCGTAACTCTGTGCGGACATGTTAGAATGTTACGCCGGTTGAACCTAGACGTACAGAATCACAAGCCGGACGCTAAAACTGGTTCCATGCATGCATCCGGCATCAAACGGTGGACACAAAATGCAAGAACATGCAAAATGGGCCCACGACCAGTCCATCAATAAACTCCTGCGTGCTACGAAAAAATGGGAGGAGGTCCCGGGCAGCGTCCAGAACTCAGGAACGGTCGTCGGTCAGCTCCAAGCTGGTAGTCCACCATCAGATGACACACCGGTACCACCAAGGTCCGCATAAGGGATTTGCAAGAGTATGGACACGGCTGAGTGGTCACAGTAAACTGTACAGGTCGGCAGGAACGTCACAAATCACAGTAATGGGGAGAGTTTAGCTAGAAACTGTGCTAGAGCTTAGGTTGGGGCAGTAGCGTTGTTGATGCAGTGTGCGGGCTTCCACGCTTCTTGCTTAGTCTGCTGCCCCCTCAATCTGCCACTCTAGAGTCTAAGTCTGAGTGCTCTGGGTAAGTTACTCAGAAATGTGCGCGCCAGTGTTAGTGCCAGAGAGCAGCGGAAAACTGGAAGTGACTGATTAGGAATGAAGAATTAGCAAAAATGGGAGACCCCTCCAAAATCTAGCTCCCCCCCAGCTCTATAGAGCTTGTTACTTAGTTTCTAAGTGTAGCGGGAGGGCCGGTTTGGCCCTCCCTCCTCGCTAAAGCGAGAGGTGGTTGTGCACCACCCCTCGCGTCAGCGAAGGCTGGCGGGCGGCCAGCACTTCCCTGGCCGCCGGCTAGCTCACTGCTGGCCGGCTGGACGGCCGGCGGCAGGCCAAGTGACCGGCCGGCCACCAACCCACCAGCCGTCAACCGCCGATTGTGGCCTCAGCCCGATTGGCCACTGAGGGTCCGCGAGGGCCTTGAGGGCGTGGCCTTGTGCCCTTGTGCCCTCGCCCCCGCTCGCCCTCCTCGCAAGCAAGCGAGCGAGGACAAGGGAGGGGGGCGAGGGACAAGAGACGAGAGAAAGTTGGCGCGAAATGGCTAACATGCCTCGCACACAATGATTTCACACCAGAACGTCAAAAACATAAACCAAAGTTTGTTTGCGACGAACTTCGACATAAAGATAACGGAATAACTCGTGTGAAAACACGAGTTCGATGTGAAAGCCCCCGATTTGGGTCCCAAAACCAGGGGTAAGGCTAAAAACGGAAATGGGCCCCCGGAGACTCGAAACATTTGAATCTCCCTGCTCTGGGTCGTTGATGACAATTGCCCCTCAGTCCTGCAAAGGGGGTAAACCCTTGACTTGGGCTGAGAACGTCATTCTGTGAACTCCGACGACGACTTCAGAGCAGGAGCTGGAGACTCGACCCCTTACAGTGGTTCTTTGAGCAAGACGACCCTTGCAACTAAGGGTTCGGTGAAAACAGCGGCTACGTACAAAAAGCCGGCGGCCGCTGCAAGCAGTAGCAGAAACGCGAGAAGGGACTATGGCATCCATACCTCATGGATTGAAGTGTTGTAAAGTGCATTGGAGTGCTAGAAAAAAACTCTACTTGTTGGAGCCATTTTCTTCTTGCCTCTTCTTTCTTCCAAGGGGCTAGGAGGATTTTTGTGGGACGGGGTGGGGAGTCCCCATCCCCAAAACTCACGAAATCTTCCCTTTTTCCAAAACTCCTTCCTCCCTCCCTCATCTTAAAACTAGGAAAAGCACCATTTTCCAAGATTAGGGACTCTCACAACTTGAAAGCACCCCACAAAGAAAGAGGGTGTCACCTTGAAGGGTTTCGACCGCACTCCAACGCCGCCGGCTCAACGGAGACGCCACCCAAGAACACGAGAGGTGTCAAGGAGCGTGAAGAGAAAGCCAAGGAAGACAAGAAGACAAGAGGAAGACAAGGAGGTAGAAGGATGAGTAAAATAGTTGCTAGGAATTTTTAGAGTTCCTCCTTGTACTCCTCATTTGGTGAGCGACACTCACGTCCCTTGTCATTTCCTTGTTTTGTAGTTTTCTGTTTTCCTAGATTCTAGGCAGTACCATTTGCCGTGAGTCACTCCTTAGGAACACTATTTTTCAAAATACATGCCTTCATGCCGACGTGGAAGCCTAGGAAAACAGAAATTAGTTCTATAATTGCCTCATCGATCGTGGGAGCAAGGAGAGTGTGGGATGCGATCCTTCCTCAAAGTTGTGGGGTCATGCCCACAATGCGGTTTTCACGTGCTAGTTGCACGGGCAATGAGATGGCAAGTGGGCAGTTGAGGACCAACAAGGGCAAGGTGGTGACGGCCTCACCACATGCCATTGGCGGACTCCAAATTTTAGGAGCCGCCGCCGCGAGCAAGGTTGCCAAACCAAAGGTTACCGTACCGCCAAAGGGAACCAACGTCAACCTCAACGACACCAAGAAGCGTACAAAAACCGAGAAAGTGCTCAACGAGCACGTCGACGTGCACGCGGGCGACCCCCACGCAATGGAAAACGCGCTCGAGGAGTACCACCCGGGCGTGGATCCCGACGAAGAGCACGACGCTAACGATGGCAAAGGTGATGAGGATCATGATCATTGCCATCGTCGTATGGCGAACTCGAGTTGTTTTCCCAAGAAGGGCAAGGTAATTGCCGCAAGCTTCCAAAGTTTGCTGCTAAGGTGACGGGCCAACTCGAGATCACCACCGGCGGTGGAGGTACGACACCATTCGGAGGAATGGGCGCAGACCCCCCTTCCAGCGATGTGGACGCACTGGGGCAGGGCAACGTCCACTTGAGCATCGTCGCTGACGAGAGTCTCATCCGAAACATGGGAATCCTTGGAGGCGTGTATGCGAACCATACCCTCCTGCAGTGGGTAAAGGTACATGGACAACGCTAGGCCCTCAAGGTTATCGCCAATGCTTCAACGACATCAGAGCTCAAGTTCGCGTTCGCCAACCTGTTGGCCCATGTCGGGTAGAGAATCACGGACCGCGACCGTGATTACCAGCTAAAGTGCCTGGCCGCCCATGAGGCAAGCCGCGGATGCAATGTCCTTGACAAGGCATTGCAGAGCGTAACCCAGGTGCGGATGCAGTAGCAAGCGTAGCACGCCGCAGCTGCAGATGCCAGTGCTGGTGACAGCGAAGACTTGCCTACCTCCACAGTGTAAAGATCTTTCGGAAGGGCGTGAAGCTGACCGGCTGGCTGAACCGTATGGAGCATGTCCTACGCGTCTACAAGGCTCCACTCAGTCAGTGGGGCGACCTTGCCATGACGTGGCTTGAAGACAAGCGCTTCAAGTACGTGGTCAAAGAGTGGAGTGTACGGAGGCCTCATCTTGAGTGGCAGCCCATGCTGTGGGAAGCTTTCTGCACAATCATGCGTAAGATGTGTATCTAACGTGAGGAGGTGCAGCGCGCATTCCACAAGATCAAGGACTTCAGGCAGCTGGTTAACTTGCTTGAGGCCTACTTGAGCGAGTTTACCGCACTCGTGGAGGAAGCCTTAAGCTTCACTAAGAGCGACGGTACCCAGACCTTCAAGTACCCAGAGTTCTTGTTGATGGACTACTTGCACGATGGTCTTGCTAGTGAGAAGCTGAAGGACAAAGCCACCATGACCGCAATGGGCCAAACTTGGATAAGCGGGAGGGCATTGCGAGACTACATGAGTGAAGTGTATCCGGCAAACCCGAAGCACTACTCGGATGCATGGCCGAACGTGCATACACAGCAAGGCCGCGATGCAGGCATGGATGCTGCAGGGGCTGGAGGGACAGTCGGGCTGCGGGGCGGGGTCAAGGGCAAGCAGCCAGCAAACCCCTCAGCCAAGAAGACTGGTTGGAACAAGCCCCCCAACCACAAGCCTAGCCACAAAAATGACGAGCTGCAGGTGGTCCGCGAGCATCGTAACACGGCCTTCCGCGAGGGACTGTGCCACAGCTGCATGCAGCCCGGACACTTCAAGGCTCAGTGCCCTGAGGCTGGTGGTGGTGGACAAGAGGTCGCGGCGTTAGCCCGAGCAGCAGCACCTTGTCGGGAGGGTACAACATGAGGCCGCGGACAGGGTCATGGACTGGGTCGCGGTTGTGGCAATGGGTCTGGCTGTGGTAACGGTCAAGGCCGTGGGGTGGGTTTTTCCCACCCCTGAGTGAAGTTATTGGGGACCACTTAGGGGTAAAACTAGATCACGAGTGTGGATTCATGGTTTTAGACAAGGATGTTAAACAATTTGACTTTTTGACGAGTTAAAATTTCACTGTTGTTTTCTCCCTTCTCATGTAACCTCATTCTGCACTTGCTGATCGACATTGCCCACTAAAACTTGCATGACCGGACGAGATGCATGACCAAGCCTACTGAGTGGTGGCGATACCGACCACTGTGCAAGAATTAGCCTCATCTGCCTCATCGGCATCAACAAGGTTCGCAATGGTACCCAAAGATTTTGCACCACTTGCGAACGTCTTCCCCAATGAATTCCCCAAAACCCTACCACCTCAACGTGACATCGACCATCGCATCAAGCTTAAACCGAGCAGCTGACCCACAATTCGAGGGGCCTATTGGATGAGCGATCAAGAGCTAACCAAGCTATAAAAGTGACTTGACAAGATGCTTGGTCAATGATTCATCCGTCCATCCACATCATCGTTCACTGCACTTGTAGTGTTCATGAGAAAGAAAACTCGCGAAATGCGGATGTGCATGGACTACCGCGCTTTGAACAGCACTACCATCAAGAACCACTATGCTCTCCCCCGAGCCGACAAAACCTTTTACCTGCGTAGCAGTTACCAAAAGATCCGTGTGGCAGATGCCGACAGCAAGAAGACAGTGTTCTTAACTTGCTATGGGCATTTCAAGTTCAAGGTAATGCCGTCAAACATACTAATACCTCGGCAATGTTCATGGCAGCGATGAATGACATTTTCCGCCCGTACCTCAATGATTTTGTTGTAGTGTACCTTGATGACATCCTATGTACGGCCACACCCCCGAGGAGCACGATGGACGTCTCCGAAAGGTTCACGAAGTTTTGCAAAGAGAGAATGTATTTGGAAAACTCTCGCAGCGCGACTTCGGTCGCCATTCAATCAAGGTTTTGGGTCACGTCATCAGTAGCGGATGGATCACCATGGATTTAAAAAAAAGTGGCAGCAGACGCTGATTGGCCGACGCCGACCAACGTTCGAGACGTTCAAATTATCCTTGGCTTCCACAATTACTATGGGTGCTTTGTACAGGATTACGCCTGAGTGTCGGCGCCTGTCTCCGGCCTCACTTGAAAAGAAAAAAAGTGGCGGTGGTGACACATAAAACAAGAAGTGTTCACCTCTTTGTGGAATGCTCTTACCTCGGGTCCAGCCCTACGACCAGCCGATCCAACGGTCGACTATGTCATAGCTACGGACACCTCAGATCGAGCTGTTTGCTGGACCTCCTACAAGACCACGGTAACGGAGCACAAACGGTTGCATACATGTCACAAAAACCACGAGGGCCAAAACTCAACTACGCCGTACACAAGAAAGAGATGTTGTCGGTCGTACATGCATTTAAGACATGGCAGTGCTATCTTGAATGCTGTCGATGCATTGAGCGCACCGACCATCATGCACTGAAATGTTTGACGACGCAGCTAAATCTCAGTCGACATCAAACCCGATGGATGGTGTTCCTCAAATCAGAGTTCGACTATGATACTGGGTACCGGCCAAGCAAAACCAACCAAGTTGACTTGCTTAGCCATCGACTAGATCTGATGGCTGAGGTAGCAACGCTACAACTTCAAGGAGATGTGTATCTTGAGTAGTTGTTCACACGAGGCTACAACTACCATGGCTGAGATGACAAGGCAAAGTTATGGTACGACGCATCCTATTGGCGGGGATGATTCACTCGCCAAGTGGTCGTTCCCCCTCAACATTGAACTCTGCTGCATGCTGCTCGAAGAGGGACACGACACCGGTCCACGTGGATACTTCAGAGAAGACAAGACATTGAAGAAGGTGGCAAATCACTACTGCTCGGACGAGATGCAATCCGACGTGGCCAAATTCTGCAAATCATGCGACACATGTCAACGAAAAAAATCCCGTCATACACGGCCACCCGGACTTTTCCAGCCGCTCCCCATTCCGATGGAATCGTTGACAAACATCTCCATGGACTTCGTCACCGGATTACGAGTCATGCCCAAGGAATATGTCACAATCCTTGTGGTTGTTGACAGGTTTTCCAAAATGTCTCACTTTACTCCGACGACGACCACCGTTAGCACCGAAGGGACAGCATGGCTTTTTCTAAACAACATCTCATGGCTACATGGAGTACCGAGAACCATCACAAGTGACAAGTATGGTCGATTTACCAGCCGCTTCTTGCACAAATTGATGACCTGCTACGACACTCATATCCAACTTTCAACAGCGTTCCATCCTCAAATCCATGGTCAATGGACAAATCGGACGCTCAAACAACTTTTGCAAACATTATGTGAACCTCATGGGGCGGATTGGGCACAACAGCTCCCGACCGCCAAAATCGCATACAATTCAATAATCTACATTGCAATTGGAAATACTCCGCTTCAAGTGGTTTATGGCAAACTTCCCACCACATCAATATGACTACAGAGTCAAACCAACATTGCTACGGTTGACATCCGACGCTGCGACTTTTCCACCATGTGGGATGAAACACGGCAGACACTTGCGAAGACACAAGTGACTATGAAACGAGCAGTTGACCGACATCGCATGGATGATGTTTTTTTCGCTTTCAACAAAGTCCTTGGCTCGGCCAACATCAAACTACACGAAGCCGACTGTTCAAAGCTCAAACCCTGATGGTTGGGACCGTTCAAGATCAAGCGGATGCAAACCCACGTGGTTGTGAGACGCAAACTCCTCGACAGTATGCAAGTTCATCTGGTGTTCCATAAGAGCAGACTCAAATACTGCCAAGATCCCTGAGAGAAGTTTCCTGACGGGAATTTCCCTCCCCCTCCTCCTTTTGAATTGGACGAGGAGACAGAGTACGTCATTGAGGACATCCTTGGCTATCAATGACGTAGCAAAACAAGAAAACATCTCGTCAAGTGGCACGGCTACGAGGCCGCACATAACAGCTGGGAGCCCTACGACAACCTTCCAGACGTCGATCACCTGATCGACAGATACTACTGCCATCATCGGGCCACATCTTTGCGTGCACATGGACGTCATGGCTATTTGGGGAGGAAGTGTTATATACCAGACGTACACGAGTCCCTAATCTTCTGAGTGGGTTTTTTTGTCATTACACAAATAGCACAATGGATGTCGAGACCATGATTTTTTTGCTCCAACGGTCAAGGGAAGTTTGGCCAACTTCCCTCGCCCTCAAACAAACCTTCTCGCATCTTCTGAAAACTTTGACCATGTTTTAGAATCAACGACAGCAGTGTCACGACCTTTCGGTCAACTTCTCGACGTATCAAGAAACACCTCAGTTTAGAAATATGCATCTCGCATCTTTGCCATCGATATTTGAAGCCCCCTGATGTCTCAGTGGAGCTTCTCATATTTAACCACTCAAGACGCGACCCCACACGCGTCGCTTGACGATCAAACCGAGGACCCCGACTATGCCTCATTAAAGGATGGGTTTTACAGCTGATACATCCACACAAGTACTAGCACAAGCCTGGTACATCCGCAACTTGAATATAAACCACGCCATTTGCAAGAATTCAAAAAGGACTACGCCCTATCCATTTTGATGACCATCCCAATCCAGGGAAGCAAGGGGGTTGATGTGTCACCCTCCTTGCTTCACTCCTCCCCCTTCCTTGCATAAATCGTGATAAAGCAAAAACAGTTGTTTTGAGTTTTTTTTTCCAGAGAAGCAAACCCATCCTCATCCGTGCAAACCGTTTTCAAACCCTACCCCAAATTACACTCAGGTTTTTAGGGTTTTATTTTGTGCAGGCTCCTTGTCGACCCTATGGTAGTGTAGCCTAGCATTGTTACGCCGAACGGAGCTTACATGGTGAACAGGTAGAAGTTGCAAGGTCAAACACGATTTAGAATTTAGGGCATTTGAGCATATCATTATGAGCGGTAAGTATACTTTGATGTCAAGTGTCATAATGATTAAACATATGTATACAAGTGCCAAGTTTTGAATGAAGCATAGTCAAAATTGTTGGGTTGATTGTCGAGCGACACGTGCGGAGTCCCGTCGTGAGTAGTCGGATTCAAGAAGGTCCGCCAAAAAGTGGGTGGTCTTCGAGAATCGACGGTGAAGATGTGCGATTCATCTTTCTAAATCTAGATTCGTTGCGATGCATCGAGAAGTGGACCAAAAGGTCGTGACACTTCTGTTTGTAGGTTTGTGAGAGTGGTCAAAGCTGTCAGAAGGTTTGAGAATATCCAATGAGGGCGGGGCAATTGGCCAGTTTACCCTCAACCGTCGGAGTGATTATCGCGGTCCTCACGCCGCAATGGGCTGTTTGTGTAGTAACAGAAATTCCCACTTAGGAGAATTAAGGACTCTTGTACGTCTTTTTTGTAACACTTATCCCTCTGTCAGCCGCAATGTCTCAGTGCGCATGCAGATGTACCCTGGAGACAACAGTAGTAGCCGTTGATGAGATGATCATCGTCTCGGGTGTTGTCTGAGGGCTCCTATATGTTGTGTGCGGCGTCGTAGCCATGCCACTTGACGAGATGTTCTGTCGTGTTGCCTCCGAGGTGCCACCCTGGCCCTCGCCTACTCTAACCTACCCTGTACTACCCGTGGGGTCAGGAGAGAGGGTAATCCCATGCCTCCCCTGCCCATATGTGTACCTGTTATTCGATGATATCTTTCGGAGCAGATGCTCTTATCCAGACAGGTCTTGCACAAGTCTGAGAAGTGGCTTTGGTGAGCGAGCACGGGCGAGCGAGACAAAGAAGTGCCAGGGTGGCACCTCGGAGCAAAGGCGACGCTATGCTGTCCGGTCACCCATGACCGAGGCGTCAGCCCGCTCGACATGCTAAGGCGGACCACAAGGATGAGGCACAGGGTGACCGGACTACTGGCAGTTGTAGTTTTCTAGCGACAGGCAGACAATGCACTATTTAGTAGAACTCCTTGTACTCTTTCTAGTCTTAATGGATTTGGTTGATTTCTTCACCATTCATTCGTCTGGACCTTCCTCCTTGGTTCCAGCTTTCAGTGACAAGCAAATTAGGCTTGTGTGATGTGTATTTAGAATCAATGCGTGACGAAGTGTTAANTCAGGACCCTCACGCATGGCAGCCTTATTTGAGACTGACCCAGTGTGATCTGTTCAGCATTCAAGAACCTGGGGATCTATTTTTCTAACACGTGGTATCAGAGCAGGGTGCTGAATTCAGATCGTTTGCACCAAAAAGAGAAAACCTGACATCAATCAGACCATCCCTGAGTGGCGGACCCTTGAACAAGACGCCGTCATGGCGTCTCTCAATGGCGACCTCTCCCCTGACCCTCTTGCCTTTTTTACCAATATCCAGAATGAGTTTGGACACAAACTATGCCAGGTTCCATCATTCCCCCCTTTTTGGTCCAATCTCATTCGATGCTCAAATTATGTCTTTTGCAGTCTCCTGAGATTTTGGCACCCCCCTTCAAACGTTCATCAGTTTTGTGGGTTCGTGAATGGGAGCTAGGAGAAGGTGGACAGATATTAGCATCAGGTTTTTGAGGTTTGCGAGGAAGAGCTGTTGGACCCGTTCCTTTCCTCTCATCCTCGCTCCGTGTATCCAAAAAACAGATCACGGTTACAGGGTACCCCCACTGCCCCTCTCTTACTCGCAGTCCGTCAAGCAGTCAAGCAGTCAAGTACGTGGATGGTCAATGAGCCAAAGATCCGCTTGACGCGGCGCTACGGTCCTTGCTATCGAAAGAGTTGTCGCTTAACATTATCCATGGGTCAGACCAAGGCGTTCACAAAGTTCAGCATGCTGCTTTGCATCCAGTGCTTTTGTCAGGATGTCTGCTTCCTGTTTCTTTGTTTCCACGTAGACCATCTCAACCTCGCCCTCTGCCACTGCGTCACTGACATAGTGAAATTGCCTTTTCACGTGTTTCGTCCTGTCATGGAGTACTGGGTCGTCAGCCAGTGCGATTGCACTTTGATTGTCACAGTAGATGATTGTTGGTTCTAGCTGGTCGAATCCCAGCTCTGAGAGGAGCATTCGCAGCCATACTGCCTCCCGTGTGCATTCACTTTGTGAGATATACTCTGCCTTGGTGGAAGACAAGGCAACCACAGATTGCTTCTTGGATATCCATGAGACAGGCCCGCCGTTGATTTTGAAGACGTAGCCTGAGGTAGACCTGCTGTTGCTCTGGTCTCCCGAGAGATCGGAGTCACAGAAACCTGTGAGTAGAGGTCCAGTGGTCTTTGTGTAGCGGATGGATATGGAGGCAGTGCTGCAAAGATACCGGATACATCTCTTGGCTGCTGTTAGGTGATCCTTGGTGGGCGCCTTGCACCCTTGGCTGAGGATTCCCACAGCATATGATAAATCAGGTCGGGTGCCGACAGATGCATACATGAGGGATCCCACCATGCTGGGGTACAACTTTGTGTCAGCAGAAGATGCAAGCATGTCAGGTGACGGTGGCTTGGTTNTGTCCAACCCATGCTTCGTATGGAGTGTTGGATCCTGCAGGGAGTCTCTTGGTGGGCAGTCAATTAGTGATGTAAGCCGCAGTGGAAATAGCTTCTGCCCAGAATGTAGCTGAGAAACCAGCACTGTGCAACATGGTACGAGCTCGATCAAGCAGGGTGCGATTCATGCGTTCCGCCTTCCCGTTCTGCTGAGGAGTGTAGGGCACCGTAGTCTGATGAATAATGCCCTTGAGATTGTAAAAGTGTTGCAGTGCCCCATTGACAAATTCAGTGCCGTTGTCGGAGCAGACTTTCTTCACAGTTGTTTCTGTTTGATTCTCCATTTCTCTTATCCAAGCCATGATGACGTCGGGTGCTTCGGATTTGTATCGCATGAGCTTAGCCCACACATAGTGAGTGTAGTCGTCAAGAAGCACCAGAAAAAACCTCTTGCCTGCATTGGATTTCTCTTTGAGATAGCAGAGATCCATATGGATAAGTTCAAGACGCTTGGTTGTGGAGATGTCAGAGTGAGAGGAGAAGGGAACTTGAGTCTGTTTGCCGGCAAGGCNCTTGGTGGGCGCCTTGCACCCTTGGCTGAGGATTCCCACAGCATATGATAAATCAGGTCGGGTGCCGACAGATGCATACATGAGGGATCCCACCATGCTGGGGTACAACTTTGTGTCAGCAGAAGATGCAAGCATGTCAGGTGACGGTGGCTTGGTTAGACCGTGATTTACCACAAGAGGAGTGGAAATAGTGGCAGCCTGTCCAAGATTGAATTTTTCTGCCATGCGCTGTACATATGATGCCTGAGAGAGTAGAACTTGTGGCTGAAACATGTCATGGTTCACTTGAATCCCAAGATAGTAGGTGAGTTGCCCCATGTCAGCCATTTCAAAGGTAAGAGCCAGCTGCTGCTTGAATGTCGAGATGACCTGGAGAGACGGGCCAAAAATAATGAGGTCATCGACATACAGGATGACGCCCAAGGGCGTGGGGCAGTGGCGGAAATACACTGAGTGATCGGAGTGGAGACGCTGCAGATCCTGAGACAGAAAAAATTCATGGATCTTTTTGTTCCACTGTCGAGGGGCCTGCTTTAGACCGTAGAGGGATTTATTGAGCAGACAGACAAGATGTTCCCCCCCCTGCTTGATGAATCCCTCGGGCTGTGTCATGTACACAGTCTCCTCCAGGTCGCCGTTCAAGAAGGCGGACTTGACGTCCATCTGATGGAGATGCCAAGCATTGGAGGCAGCAAGAGCAAGGATGACGTGGATGGAGGAATGTTTGGCGACAGGAGCAAACGTGTCGCTGTAGTTGACGCCCTGAACTTGACTGAAACCGCGGGCGACCAGGCGGGCCTTGAACCTGCAGGGGGCACCATTAGCATCCAGCTTGGTCTTGAATACCCATTTGCAGGTGACGATAGGAGCATTGGTCGGTCGGGGAACAAGAGTCCAGGTTTGCTGTTTCTGAAGTTGTTCGAACTCTTCAACAGCGGCAGCGTGCCATTCGGCTGCCTCGGGGCGACTGAGAGCGTCCTTGTAACTGGTGGGGTCCACCACCTGAGTCACCAGAGCAATGTCTGAGGCAAGAT